>VYXF01000682.1:306560-384382 GCA_013397295.1 Polioptila caerulea
GCACTAACTCCCCCTTTGCCATTTTCCAGCTTTACCAGTGATAAGAAGTAGCAGCAGCCCTTAGCAATGGGTGATGTTTTAGCGTATGAAGCTGAGTTACTTGGACTGGTGAAAGAGGTTGGTTTTCTCTCTTTATTTCTTTTCTTTTTTTCCCCCCTTTTTTTTTTTTTTTTTTTCCTTGAAATTTTTTTTTGAAGGGAAGTTTTCTNGTAAGGTAAGATTTCTCAGTGTTTGCATTCAGAGCCAGGCATTGTAACTGAGGTTTAAGATCTGGAGTTATTTGTCTTGCTCAGTGTTGCTGCACTCTGAAATGCTCATGCTCTGTCGGTTCAAAAGGCTCAATGTCTGTTAAGTGCCAGCAGTAAATTTTCTTCTTTGGTTGACTGAAATTACTGGCTTAAACCAAGAGGCATCATTCTTTCAGAGTGGGTATACTCAGTTGTCTCTAGGATGCAGGAGGAAATTCAGAGACAGTATTTTCCTGCCACAAGGAAAAGCTCTTGGTTTATCACTTTGCAGTCTTTGGCATTTATGGACCATCCTGCAGAGAAACTTTGGCATTTCATGGGTCATTNTTCTTTTTTTCCCCCCTTTTTTTTTTTTTTTTTTTCCTTGAAATGATTCTTGTAAGGTAAGATTTCTCAGTGTTTGCATTCAGAGCCAGGCATTGTAACTGAGGTTTAAGATCTGGAGTTATTTGTCTTGCTCAGTGTTGCTGCACTCTGAAATGCTCATGCTCTGTCGGTTCAAAAGGCTCAATGTCTGTTAAGTGCCAGCAGTAAATTTTCTTCTTTGGTTGACTGAAATTACTGGCTTAAACCAAGAGGCATCATTCTTTCAGAGTGGGTATACTAAGTTGTCTCTAGGATGCAGGAGGAAATTCAGAGACAGTATTTTCCTGCCACAAGGAAAAGCTCTTGGTTTATCACTTTGCAGTCTTTGGCATTTATGGACCATCCTGCAGAGAAACTTTGGCATTTCATGGGTCATTCATTGAGGCATTAATCACCTATAAAAACCATTAATCATTTATTGAAGCATTAATCATCTAACAAATGCTGTTCCTCTATGTTTTTATCTTGTAGTATTTGGATTTTGCTGGATTTCAAGAAACAGTGGAAGTACTTGAAAAGGAATGTAAAATAAAAGGGAAGCCACTAACTAAACCAGCAGATGTTTCCTCTGAAGATTCATTGTCTGTTCAGGTAATGCATAATTTACACTTTCTTTGAGTAATAATGAAAACAGAGGCCATTAACCACCCTGTGAGTTATTACAACAGTGAACTATCTGAACAGATTCTTGATTATTTGAAGAAATCTCCTGGCAGTCTTCTTCTACAGGAACCTTCAAGTTTGGGGTTATTTTTTTTTTCCAGAACTGCAGTAATTTTGAACTCAAGGCACTAGTTTTGATTTACACTACTTTGAGTTTTTACTGATATGCTTGAAAATTTGGACTTTGCTTCTTATATTGATGGTTGATTCAGGCTCTCAAAGATATTAAAGATATGTGAAGAAAGAATATTTGGGTGGTTATTGAATGGTGGGACATTTTTGAATAAAACTTTTAATTGGAAATGTTCAGATGGCACTGGAATGCTTCATTCACTAACCTACTGCTGAGAAAATGTGGCTCTTCTGTATTTGGGTTTTCACTTGATGCTTTCCCCTTTCACAGGAAGGAATGCTTACAGCATTTGAAGATGGTAATCAGAAAGTTTTCTTCCAGCTCTGGGAGGAGCATATTTTGTCTTCAGTCCATGACAGTGATCCAGTTGCTCAGAACCTGGAGTTCTATCTCCACATCTACTTTGCCACCTTCCTCTTGAAACAAACTATGGGAAAGCCTGTAAGTTTAGTTCACAATTCAAACCTCAGATTGCTGTTGTTTGTTTTACTTAATTTATTTGTCTCTAGTGTGGATAAGAATGGGATATTTTCTAAGAATCATTCTAAGAATATGTATCCAGTTTTGGCCACAGTCAGCATTTTAGTTCAACCAGATCCTTTACCTTGTGGAGTACAGAGATGGAAGTTGGAGCTGTCCTTATCCCGAAGTTCCTGAAGTATTTCAAGTTGTAAAATACCAAAATGGCAATGCTTTCACACTTGTCATTGTAGATCATAGCAGATTCTTAAAACACTTATTTTGCTCTGAGTTTGGACTGAAGCTGTGTGTTGAAGTATAGTAATATCTGATTAAATGGGAAAGTTCAGTTCTGACCAGTTCAGTAGACCATGCTGAGGAATATAAATCCCAAGATGTTATAAAATAAAATCTCTGTTAACATGGGGCTTTTATGATGAAGAGACATTTAAGTAAGCCAGATCAGCCAGGGCTTAATAGCTCCTGGCCTTCACCTGTCAGCTGCTACAGGAATATTTGGATGTCTGCAGTCTGTTTTCTAGCCTCTAAGGAGCTTTTGTGCTGTTCTGTGTGCCAGCTCCACTTCCCCCTGCTGTGCAAGTGGATTTTTTTTTGTTTTTACACTTACCACTGAAATAAAGTATGTCTAAAGTAGGTGTTTTCTCTCTGCCCTGAGTGTAGCAATAGCATTTTTCTTTAAAAATCTGGCCTGAAGTGCACAGGAGTAATTTACACGCAAAAAGCAATTTTCTGTGTCTTCTTTCTTTGGACCTGTATGACAGAAACAACAGCATTGGTTTGCATTTTCCTTTATGACTAGAGAAAATATACAGTATGTTATATAAATACTGGTTTTTTAGATAACAAATATTCTGGAATTTCAAATTTGGCATTAATATACTTGGGTCTCTTCTTTTATTTGCCAGTTTTACAGTGCATTCAGAATGGTAGTTTTCTAAAATAAATCTGCTGCTTTATTTCCTAGGACAAAGCTGAATTTGAGGAAAGGATTTCTTATTTCAAGGCATACCTGGAAACCAAAGGAGCTGCACTGAGCCAAACTACAGAGTTTCTTCCCTTCTATGCTTTGCCTTTTGTTCCAAACCCCATGGTACACCCTTCATTTAAAGAACTTTTCCAGGTAAGTGTCTGTGTTGCAGAGATGGCTTTATGATGACTTACACTGAGCACTCTCTGCACACCATGTGGGTGGATGGTTAGGAGATGACTTCCAGAGCTGTGGTTTGATGTTCCAAAGTATTGCTGGCAATACCTGTGGGGAAGGTGCAGCCACCATTTCACCTGCTGGTGGCTTGCTCCTGCAGTGCAGAAGTGCACCTCAACTTCTCTGGTGTGCCTGCAATTGCCCTGGATCAAGGAATTGCTTTCTTGCCTGTGAGTGTGTGTGTAAACAACTCCCATGTACACATACCTGCACAAATTTGTTTGTAAAGCATGTGTGGTATTTTTTAGAGTTATTTGCTTTGAATGCTTCCCTGACCATGTGGACAGTTGTGCTGGCCTGGCTGAGCAACTGTGGGCAGCCACTCTGGTGCAAGGAGATGTCTTCAGTCTGCATTGCTGCCACACTGCTTTTGATACCAAATCAAAACTTAAGTGATGATTGCCCTAGAGCTGGTTTTGAATGTACCAGCTGATGAGGAGCTCCAGTTTAACACCAAAAAAAGGCAGATCCTGCCATATTCCTTTGGGACTAGCTATAAATAATGAGGTGGACCAGTTGACCTCAGAGATGCAATATGACTACTCTTTTTTAATTATGCTTAGCAGCACTTTTTTTTAATGCCTTATCTACGACAAGATCCTTAGGTTTATTCTGAGTAACCCAGTGTCCAGGCTCTTAGTCCACACTCACTCATATTTTCTTGTGGGAATTATTCAAGTCATTCCATGTTAGTGTTGAAACACAGATGGTTTTATGTTTGAGAAAGAGCAGCAGTGAGTCATTAGTTTACTAAGCAGAGTTCTTATGGCATATATTTTTCTCAGGCATCTGATACTTTATATAGCTGGAGTTCCTGTCAGTTTGTGTAATACATCTTGAAAAATCATAGGCACTCCTCTCTGTAGGAGACAAGGTTCCTTTGGTAACATACAGTGTGCTGTGGTACACCACTGTCTGGATACTGAGTTGGTAAATGCAAAAAGTAAATTCTGTACACTCTCCAGCATGGTGAAATAAGGGCAAATCTGAGCTGTAAGAACAGCTTGCAACATATATGTATACAGCAGTAAATTTAGGGAGCTCCTGCTACTTGTTGGAAGAAAGAGCTTTTTTTTTTTTTTTTTTTGTTAACTGGCTTTTCCTCAAGCAGAAACCAGCTTCACTGAAGACTTGAAATAGAGGACATGAGTATTTGGTGGATTCCTAGCTGTAGTTTGACTTCTTTCTTTAACTCTTATTTACTTGTGTGTATGAGACACTACGTCAGGCAGAGGACAGCATTCCAGTTAATGCTGTTGGTCTGGTCTGTTTTTACTGCATGAGCTATTTTTCTCCAAATTCTTATTTTAGAAACATTGTACCCATCAGTGTCATGTCATGATGCTTGCAGTAGTTATTGGCAAAACTTAAAATTCACAGATCTTGTTAGGAGCAAAGGATGAAAACTGAGCAGTGCAAAATTCTCAATTTTGTACTCTATTTAATACATGTGAAAACATTTTTTTCTCTTTTTCACAAGTTTCTTGTCTTTGAAAGGTGTTTTTACTTTTGAGGCTGTTGTTGTGTGTGCATACAAGGCACAAACACTATGTGATAGTTTTGTACTTTAAATAAAGCTACATTGTGATTCTAGAACTCTTCTCTAGGAGTAATGCTGAACTCTCCTCTGACTTCTGTGTGATTTTATGGGGAATGAGCAAACACATTCACTTCAGTAACAATGAAGAGAAAACCTTTTCAATCCAATGCTGGCTGCCTTGTTTACTAGTTTGAAGTTGCTATGATCCAAGCAGTACTTTTTGCAGAGTGTACATATTTAGTGAACAACTGTCATTATTTGTTTTTCTTTTCAAGGATTCTTGGGCATTGGATTTAAGGACAAGATTGGAAAAGTTTATGTCTCTGACTCTCAAAGCCAGACAGACTCCTCGGCTTCTCACTATATTTGTATCCTTCTAAGAAAATACTTTGCAGATAATTAGAGATACTGTAAAGAGGCAGTATAATTTATTGCAAGAGTATGCTGCAAAGATTTATTGCAGAATTGCAGTAGCATTGCAGTTCAGTGTTTTTGTGATAGGAATCATTGTTTATAGTCCAAAGATAAACTTTTGAAAGTCATATAAAGACCATGTACAGATCCATCTGAACTTACATGTTTATCATGTGATCATTCTTTCTTTCCATGTGTAAATTCTGGATACCCAAAGGCACCAACATGATTGACTTCTTTCTTAGCATTTCTAAAGCTGTTAGTCTTTTAAATTAGCCATTTCAGGGACTAGCTGAAAGTTTTTCAAGGCTTTTAGAGGTTCTAAAAATTATTTGGTCACTCATAGGTCAGCAAAAGATCTCAAGTCCCTAGGCAATATTGTGAGTTGAGCACTTAGAAGATTTTTATGTATTTATTGTTGACTTTTGTATTCTGTGGAGCACCAGGCACTGGCTGTTGGCTGGGACAATAGGAATATCTGGCTTGGTTGAATTTCTGAGTCTCTGGAACAAACACTGAAAGGGTGCACATTTTCCTGAACTGCTCTTACTCGTGCAACAGAAGGAGAGTGGACAGTGCAACAAAGGTAAATACTGGGCTGTGGTAGGGATGTTCTGTAGAATTGTAAGGGGCTGTGAAAGTAGCGGGAGGTTCACCTGCAGGGGTGGGGAAACCAGTGATGCATGGCAGAAAGTCTTTGGAAGTCCAAACCCCAGCTCTGGTGATAGCTATTGACAGCTTTTTGAGCTCAGTAAGGTTCAGGCAGTCAGTAAGTATGGACTGGAAATAGGAAAGGGCCTAGTAGTGGGATTTGTATTAAACATCTGTTCTGTCCTGAAACATGGTAAAAACAAGTGGAGAACTCCAAACAGAGTGCATACTTCCTCTCCTTTTCTAGTTCTGATGAAAGTTGCCTCAGATTCCTTTCCCTTGCTTCCAGGTTTTACGTCTCATTCAGTTGTTCTGATGACTGTTGGATGATCTTAGAGTTGATTTTTGTTCCTATTTACACATTTTTTTCAAATAGAAAAAGCTCCTAAAAGAGTGCATATTAGTAGCTCCTGAATAAGAATGTATTTATTTGTGACTGGCTGATGTGTTGCATTTTGAGGTAAGCTGCTTATCCACACTTTTATGTGACCTGGGGTACTTCAGAAATAGTAATTTAATTTCAGAATCCTGTTAGATGGTGATAACACTTGAAATATGTGTCTTTTAAAAATCAGTTCAATAAGTAGAATTTAGGTTTCCAAATACCTTGCATTCATTTTTTCACTCGACTTTCTGCATACACTTTCTAGTTAGGGATCTACATGAGACCAGCTGGATTCTTAAAATTACTTTTCCTCTTGAGTTATTTTAATCTGTAAGATTACCCTGAGGAATTACTTTTTGTAGATTGAATTAAGCAGAAAGTTAAGTTTTCTTCCAGTGTGAATTCCACGTATTTTCTTTGTTATTTTGTGTTTTGTGTTGTTGCATTAGACTTTCACTGAATAATAAAAAGGTCTTCTGGATTTTTATTTTCCAGAAGTTATACTTTTTCATGTGGAGGACTTTCCTGAAGGCAATAATCCCATGCTCTTATTGAAAAGAAATAACTACACAATTGGACCTGACTTATTTGGGACCTAATTATTTTTCATTTGGGCAGGTTCTGTGCTTTGTATAGGGACTGTCATAGAATTTAATTCATGCAGGTCAGCCCTAATTTGCAGATCTGCTATGTGCCTTGGAGGTTGAGTCAGTTTGGATTTTTCATAAAGGTTACTTGAGGACTGTCTTGTATGAAGATTTTGGATCCAAGAGTTTATTTTTGCAGTATCCTGCTGACATCACATGATATCCACAGCACTTACTCACTGCTAGAGAATATTTGCTTTATCAGTGAAGGGGAAATGCAAAGAAAATTTATAGACAACACACAGAAGAGCAGTATGGCAGAGTCCTGAAAGCAGCTTTTTGTAAATAGTTGCTGTTCATCAGTCTGACCTGCTGAAGTGCTTCAGGTTTGGATGGGGCTTTTGAGGGTGTCCTGGAGTGTTCAGTGTGTTCACTTTGCCTGATTTACCTGCTACAGTCTGGCTTTTTACTAATTTGCTAAAAAAATTCAGTTCCTGTATGACTTCCAAAGCTATTTGTGTGGTAGTTGTGCTTAACTTACAGTTCTCCCATATGTTTTCAGTTTGGCTGGAAAGGAAAAAATTGCAGAATGGTTGACATCTTGCACAGAGAGCTTTAGACCTTCTTTGTGTCCTGTCTGCTCACAGGAACTGAGGGAATGAAGTATTTGGAAGTGTGTTCAGCTGCTGTTCCCTTCACTGCCTCATTACAAATCTGTGGATGAGTTCACAGCCACTCTTCCACTGTTTTGGGGAGGGGGAGAGTGGAGGAAGTGTGTCAGGCTCCTGCACTAAAGAAGGTGGAGTGTGACCTACCTGTCTGTGAAGACTTGCTAAAGTCTAAATGACTATTTATGGGGAAAAATGTCAATTTAGAATGTGGATAGTAATTTTTAAACAAGAAGGAGACTCCTGCTTCTCCTGAGAGCAAGATTCAGTGTCCAGCAGCAGCTCCTGAGACCTGCAGCTCCTCTTGCTCTGAGCTCTGCTTCAATGTGTGCAGGAACTCAACTGGCTGGAGTCAGTGCTTCTGGACGAGTATGTGAGGGTGGGTGAGATTAGACAGAAAGACACAGAGCAAGCACAAGCTCAGGAAGTGTTTCAGGTGTAGGTAAGTTGTAAAGGAAGACAACAAATCTCTCAAATAGAGAGAAAAGGCTATCATGGAATTAAGTGCCTATTTGTAACTCTTTGGCTGCTTGTAGGAACTGGAGGTAGACGACTTGACAATTACACATGAGAGAGCAGGCAAGAATTCTGGTGGAAACATGCAGTAGTTCAGATAATGCCTAGTGCCATTTCCTCCTCATATGAATGTTTCTGGTAGGTGTTTGGTCCAGAGCTTTTTTTTTCCTCCTCGATTAAACTGACCATATGTACCAAGCATTTGCCAGTGCTGGGAGCTGTTTCTGGGAAAGAGAGAAGCCACAGTGTTACTCTGATTCCTGTAATGGTGCAGTTTCATCACTACTGCAGGGTGACATAAATGTCAGCTGAAATGCCTCTGAAAGGTACCATTTCCTTTAACCTCATTTGCACTGGGATGGTCATGTTTTAACGTTTTAAGCAAAGAATTTAATGCTAATTTTTACCTGGACTGGTAGCTCCCTGATTTGTCTAAATTGATGCTGTTATGGGGATATGACAGGTATGCAAGGAGGGAATAGGGCAGCACAGGACCAGTTCATCCAACAGCTGTCTGAACGTGGAACAGCTGCTTGCCAGTGATGAGAGCTGCCTGCTCTTTTAGCCAGAGAAGCTGTCATGAAAGACTTTCCCCTTTTCAGTAAAATGACTTATGTGTGAGAAGATAGTGATATAAAAAATGCAAGATATGCCAAGACTTTGTGATTCCTCTGGAATCCCGTTTTCTCAGTTTATTATTGATAATCCCTTGATTTAACAGCCAAGGGGTAAAATTGAACCCTGTTTCTGAATTTCCAACACTAGTGTTCAAGAGCTTCTTTAAATTTTGGTGATGTAGTTTTTTCCTTCTGACTGCAGTTGGAAGACATATTTTCATCACTGGAAACTTTACCCACTGGGCTATGTAAGTAAACTCTCAGGAGGTTTATGCTTTGTGATTTGGTGCTTCCAACTTTCCTCGGAGTGAAAAAGTCACGCTCTACATACAGCCATTGGAAATTTTTTAATTGGATGTGTTGTATCACAGTTAAATAAAAATATATTCCCATTTGTTCATCTAGGCTACAGAATAAAGTGCTGGAGTAGCTAGTTTTGTGCAATGGTTGCTCTCAGAATCTTTCTTTGTTTAGAGAAATGTTCTTACTATGAACTTGTATCATATTAAAGCTGTGGTACTTCAACAGTAATGGCTGTGAAATAAAAACAATATCAAAGTTGAATTATTATCATCAAGACTGAATAATTTGGTTGTCTTTGGAAGTTATTGTAACTCTTCTGATTTTTAAGTTAATATTGATTGAAGTTGTGAAAATTTTAACAGCTTACAGAATTGTAAGAAACTTAGCAGTTTCAGCAGAGTTGCCTAATGTTACTGTTCTAGTTGTGTTTTGTTTATTGGTCTGGGGCTTTTTTAAGTGTATTTTGTTAGATTTGAACAGAATCTGTGGCTTGTCACAGCTTCTGTTGTTATTTCACACGAGGTTTCTCTCTCTCCTAGGAAGTGTGAGAAATATCATTAGGGTGGCTTGATATACACCTGGTATGAGGTGTCAGTTTTACCCTGCAGGTGCAGAATTCTGTGGTTCATGAATGGTTCTCAGAAGGCAGCCATCCTTGGAGGGGAGGAGGCTTTGAGAGTAAAATAACTGTCTTGTTGGTTTTTTTTTTTTTTTTCATCTTAGCTTGCAGAAGTACAAAAACATACCTTGTTGTACTCCATATTTTATTTAAAGACTGTCAGTTGATAGTTGGTTTATTGCTAAAGTCTACTAATGCACACTTTCTCTAGAAGATCCCATTAAAAGGATAATTTTGTTATATTTTCTGAATGCAAAAATATTATGTTCTGCCACCTACTGCTTTAAATATCAATGAGATAAACTGTGTTGTATTGGGCTTTAGGGAAAGATTTTAAATCTGTGAGAGGGAATCCTGCTTTTGTGTGAAACTCCACAGCCAAGCTGATTCCTCCCCACAGTTTAGCAGAATGTCCTATGGTAAATATTGCATCTGTTTGCAGATGGGCCCAATGCCATTTCACAACACTAAAGCAGTGCTGGCTTCTCAGCAAACTAATTTAAAACACAATGTTCTAGCAAAATACACAACATCAGCTGTAACAATAGAATTATTGTGCCTCTCTTCATGGTTTTGTGTGCTCACTGAGATGTGCACTGTGGACCACAGCTCCAGGTTCCCTGCCCAGTTCCATGCAGAAAGCTGACTTGGTTAGGTCTGAGGCTGGGGTGGAGTACACAGATTCTGGTACTCAGTTTGCTTTTGTCTCTAAAGTAATTGAACCTGAAGGAACAAAATGTATCAGAAATGTAACTTTTTTATTATTCAGATAAAAAATGGAAGACAAATTTGAGCTATTTTCAGAAACTGAGGATGTTAAAAGTAGGTGGTGTAGTTTACCATTAACCACTAAATAATGGATCATCTTCACAAATGTTTTCAGTGATGTTTACTTGTCTTATAGTTGTGTTGCTACTGCAACTGTGAAGCAGTTGCTTCTTTGGACAATTAAGTCTAAATAAATGCTCATAGGTGTTGCAATGACATGGAATCATCCTAGAGGTGTGAAATTATCCTTGTAGACAAATTCCATGCCTCAGAAATTGAGGTTGTCCCTTCAGAGCAGTAAAAATGCTTGTGGGTTCTTTTGTCCTTTTGTTTGAATAGGTGATGGTATTTCTTTTTTTATTATTCTCTTGACAGAAATGATACAGCATCTTCATCAACAGTTGGTGAAGCGTGAGCACAGGTACATAACCAACCTGAAACATTTTCACAAATTGCAGATGGACTACCATAATCTCCTTGGAATCACTACAGAGCTGGTGGATTCTTTGTCAGCCGCAGTCACTGGCAAGATGGTAAGAGATGACCCAGATGTGCACTTGCTTCCACACCCAGGAAGTGGAGACCAAAGGGTGAATTAAGCTTTGTAGTTATGAGCATTTCTGTTAGATCTGTGGCTCTTTACTAATGGAACACAGCATTTTGGATGAGCAGTTCCCCCATTGCCCTGGTGAAGGAGGATGAAAGAAGTACAAAAAGTGGGTTGAATTGTGCTGGCTCAGAAATCTTGAACAAATTATCTCCATCTCACAAGACATCTCAGATCTCTTGTGAGAATCCCCTTTTGAGCTTTGGCATCAGCAGTGATTAGAGGGCATTTCAGTGGTTACTGACTGCAGTTCAGTCCACTGACAATTGTTGTGTATTTGAAACTTCAGTCAGGTCTGTTTTAAATTCTGCAGAAGGGGAAACAATCTTCTTGTCCAAAATTTTGATGAGAAAAAGCTTTGCTGTGTGTTCTGCTAAACTGGACTTGTTAACTTAATTGATAAAGGAGCAGGGAGATAGGAATGAATGAGTTATTCATCATGTGAAATGGGCCACATATATGAGAGAAGGTACAACTTTCTAAGGAGTATTTTTCATATGAAGTTGATTGTCTTTTTCATGTGTTGTGCTGTCTCCTCTGGGTGTGTAAGTTCTGTGTAACCTGAAAGCTGTTCTTATGGCAGATGTTAGCAACCTCTAGGTGCTCTTAAGGGAGCTGTGGATTGTTAGCAGGGAGAATGACCTGGCATTGCCTGTGCTGCCTGCTGAAAAGTCAATGTGTTCCTTCCTCCTGTCATCAGCATGAGCACCTTATGGTTTGTTACTCTGCATCTGCGATTGCTGCTCACTATTACCGCAGGGGAGAATTTGCCTCTGGGTGGATCATGCTTTACAGAAGATTAGGGAAGGTATCTGCTCAACAATAAAATCACAGTCATTCCTTTGCTGCCTCCCATTTCACACCTCCGTGCTCTCCAGGCCGTATCCAATTAGCCCCTGTGGCTGGGAACTGGAGGCTGGTTCTCTTTGGTTGGGATGTTCAGTTTCCTTTGGGAGCCTTGTGCGGGGCACTCACTTGGTGCTTCCCAAGTGTGTCCAGCTGAGGGTGCTCTTCCGTTATGGATCCTGGATTCTGCATTCTGAATCCAAACTGGAGCTGGGGACTGAATAAAGTGAAGTTACAGCACTCTGAATTTGGAGGGGTTCAGTGTCCTGCTGAAGGTCTGGGAATATCAGAAGTGTCCCCAGTTGCATTTCTATAACTCTTTTGAAATTAAAGTGTTCTGTTGAGGTGTAGATTTCCCAAAACAAAAAAAAAAAAAACTAAACCCGCTGAGATGTTTTGCATTGATAAACAAAGTGCTGTACTGTGTAATTCATATTTATTCTCTCTGCTGTACAGGACAGTTGTGTAAGTTCTGCTCTTTAGGTAAACAACATGTCAGCATTGTTTCAAGCTCAAAACTGCTTCGTTTTTTTTATTTGATTTTGAACGTTTTTATTCACAAAAATCTGTATGCAGATAGAGTTGTGAAAAAATCTGGTTTTCTCCTAGACTCTCTGTTTAGCACTAGTCTTGTGAATAGCATAACAATTCCCAGGTTAAAGAAAATTACAGTTCTAAAAATTTCTGTACAGAATTGTAATTGCAGTATATACTTTGTGTTTGTGTCAGTGAGCCTCAGTTGTGTGATTTCCTACTCTTTAAAAAAACCAACCAAATAGGCTTTAATATAGACATACTTGTCTGATAGAAAGCATAAGTTTTATGTAATCCTGTTTTCACTTTGTTTCCTAAATTTTAGATTACACCAGAGTATCTTCAAGGTGTTTTTGCTTGCTTGTTTAGCAATCATTTGAAACAAACTGTAGCACATAACCTTGACTTCACAAGGCCTGGAACTGTAAGTATAAATGTTTGGGATTTTTACAGTAACTGCCTTAAAAGACAACACTACTTAAGCTGCATACAGAACAGTAAATGTTCTGTGGTGGGAAAGACAAAACATAATGTGTTCAAGCTGGTATAAGAATATGGCAATATATTGTTTTGTTGATCTCAGATGCTGGTCAATGGCCTGGTTGTGTAGTTATGTCCGTGTAAGTGTGGTTAATTCTGTTATTGTGAGGACTGTAAGATTTGTGTCTATTAAAATGCTAACAAAATGCTCTTAAAAACCCCAAACCAAATCCTAAAACTAATGTTCTGAGTGTAGTTAGATGGCACATCTTAGCCAGTTTAGTTTAGCTAAAAAAGAGTGATGTTGCTCAGCTCTGGACTCATGCTCTGTCCCTTTCTGTTGCCAGTGGTGCTCCTATAACTCTACAGAGAATTGGCTTAGCCAGCTGAAGGAGAGGTATCACACAGGATCATGAGAACAAATATGGAAAAGAGGAGGAGGAGCTGGTTTTAGATGAGCAGTTAGCTGATACATCTAAGCTACCTTACTGATTTATGTGATGGCTTTTTAACATCCTATCTAAGAAACTTTGGTCTTATTGATAAGCAGCTCAGGATCCCTTGGGTTGGTTTTTGCCCACTTGACCATTCTCTGGTTTCTTTTCAGATGGCTGCAGTACCCCTCACTCATTTATGTTCTGCTCAATCTCTTCTCCCTGAGTGGGGAGAGAGTTTTGGGGTTGTTTTTCCACAGCAGAGCCAGCTTAGGATAGTTTCTAGTGTCTATGAAACTGTTCCTGCTAGATTTAAAATGACTTAATGATAGTGCAAGTGCTTTTCACTGGTACAATTTCTTTTAATACCTCGCTTGTTCAAGCTTTTCAAATGAGCATTAATCATAAAACTACATCAAAACGTTTTACTAAGAAAATACTGTGTAACACTGTTTTACAAAGACAAGCCAAAATCATGAACTGTGCTTATTGTTTTTGCCATGGCAGGCATTCATGTGTACTTAGCTTTGTAGCAGGAGAACTTAGTGAAGTGTCAAAGGAAAAGCACAAGAAAATAAAATTCCTGCTCCTTATTCTAGCCAAGGTTTTTAATGATGCTATGGGTACATTTTGTTCCTCTTGAAAATTTGCTACAGAAAGATAAGGAGATTATACAAATGATTCCTTTTCTTTTCTGTGTGCTAATATTTTCAGAGATAAGTGTTATTCCTCATTGCTCTTCAAGCTATTTTAAATGCCCTCATTTTCCTGTTAATGGTCAGAACTCCTTTCTCTAACCTACCACGAGTTTAGGAGGTGCATTTTAATGCAGCCTGCAAAAGCTGCTATTTCAGGAAGGAACCAGAATCTGTTTGTCTGCTACTTCAATATTAGGTGCTGTCTGCTGCTCCCCTCTCCTCAGATTTACATCATATCCATGGCTTGTCATCTCCCATCCCATAGTGTCCCTCCTCCCACCCCATCTTTCTTCTAACCAACAACTTTCAGAGGTCTTTCCTCTTTCCTTGCCAGTGGCTTTTTGAGATAACAATGCTTTAGGTAACCCAGTAGTCTTCTGTATTTTTGCCATCCAATGTTGAGGTTGTGTGTGTTTCTTCTTCCCTGTACTGAGATCATCCATTCTGTACAGCCACGTGCCCTCTTCACTCTCTTTCTGCTCTCTGCTTTGCATCAAGACTTCTCTTTTTCTCCTGTGCTTTCAAGGTGCTCCATTTGCCCAGGGTTTTGCTCATTATTTCTATTCTTCTTATCATACATTGATCCTCCAGTCTCCTGAACCCTTCTAGGAAAGGGGCAGAGGAAGGAGAGTNGTTCTTCTTATTTCTGTTCTTCTTCATTGATCCTCCAGTCTCTTGAACCCTTCTAGGAAAGGGGCAGAGGAAGGAGAGTCATCCTTATGCAAGGTTCTGATTTCTGCTTCCCTAAAGTGTCTCTAAAAACATTTCTGCTCCAAAAGCACCTTTATCATTACACTTAATGCACTATGGCCACTTTGACAGAGTCTTCAGCTATGCAGATAGGTTAGAAAAAGAGGATATGTTGGTGCTGGATTTTTTTTCCTGCTGGAAGTAAATTTTTGTCTCCCTTAACTCGGTTAACCTGAGTAAAGCTGTGCTCTCCTGGCACAGTTGAATCTATTTTTATGCTAGGCTTTGCTAGCAGAACTGTTTCTGTGTGACTTTGTGCCTCATTTATCCACACTATTTGAGGTAGTTGCTGGGACAGCCAAGCTCTCTAGTGAAGGACCAGTCCAGTTATGGCCCAGAGACTGTTTAGCTTCAGGGTTGCTAGACTGGTTTAGGTCACACCTTCACATGGAGATTCTAGCAGCTACTGTGGTTGAACTCTCATGTTGTTTTTATAAGCAGATCCACACAGACTCTCAGTGGCATTAGCCAAGTTTTGGAGGGCTAGAGCCTTTGCACATAGACATTAACTGCATCATAATCAGGTTTCCTCATCTTATCCTTTTGTCCCCTCTTGATTGTTCGTATTTTCTTGTTTATTTCCCAGGTAAAGAGTTCTGGTTTTATACATGAATAGCAAACATGTAGAAACACAAATAAACGTTAGAAAAAAATATATATATTGTCTTATGAAAAGAAAAATGAGACTTCTTTCTTGTCCCAGAATATTTCTAACTGCTCCCTGGCTTTGTTGATGCAGGAAGCCAGATGAGATGAACTAAAATTCTGATTGTTTGCCACTAGGCCACTCAGGCATGCTATTACTTTTTCTTCAAGGATTCAAGTACTTCACTGTTATACACTCAGATGTTATTGTTCTACCCTTAAGTGGTTTCAGGTTTTTGCATAAGTTTTGGAATAAAGCTGGAGGCACCGTGACCCAGACTAAGTAGTAGCACGAGTTCACAGCATCTGTGCTGGATATTTGTGTTGGAAGGTTCCTTCACTTTTTGTCCATAACTACTCAGAGGCACTAGAGTGTGGTCTTTCCAGCTACTCCATCTCACAAACCTCCTTCTGCTGTTAAGGGGCAGCCAGCTGCATTATTGCAGAGGAGCAGCTACCTTGTTCATCCTTACCTTACCATCCCCTTACCTCATTCTGTAGGCAAGATAAGTGAGAGGCTTAAAAGAAACAGTCATTGTCTAAAGAGTTTTATCAGGCATTAAATATGGTGGTTTGTTGGTTGTTGGGTTTTTTCTCTACCTCACCTTGACTGTTCAGGATGATCCTCTCTCTCTGACATCACCAAAATGTCAGGACAAAGCCCTGAAATAAATTGGTTCTGCTGGATCAATAGCTCTAAATAAATGAGCAGAAAAAGAAATCGTTAGCAAGGAAATTACTTTTTTTGTTGTACTGTCATGCAGCCTTAAATTTCCACCACTGTTATTTAGGGTATGAGTGGACATGCATTACATAATTTGGAAAGAGGAGGTGCTTGAGTTCACAGCCAGTTGTACTGATGCAACTCAGGAGACAATCCAGGTTTTGGGTCAGGTTCTGAGAGCAGAAAGTGCTGAAACTGCATTATTCTTTGAGATCTATACCTGAGCTTTAGAGTATATTTTGTTAAATCAGCTACGCTGGTAGTTTTTGATTACACTGGGAAGGAGGATTATATGAGTGCTGTAACCAAAATGAGGTATTGTCCAAGGAAATTAAGGAGTATACCTTGGATTATATCCTTGGTAGCATTATTTGTATGCAAAGTTGATTTTGTTCCCAGTACATTGTGCTCAACTTTTAATGTTGAGGAAAGTTGTATTGTGTAGTGGAAAGCTCTGCGGCCTCAGGCTTTGAAATTACAAGGAAGGTGACCTGTATCAGTTGTTAATGTGCAAACATCAGCCTCCTGGCTTGCCCCCCACCATGGCTGAAGGCCTGTCCTTTCAAACTGGAAGAAATTTGTATCAGGAGAACAAATCCCAGGGGCAAATCTTACTGAGCTGGCTTTAAGACCTGAGGCAGTGACAGCCAAAAGAGTTTTCTGTTGTAATCATACCCCGAAATCTTACTTAGCAAGGGCTTCTGGTGTCAGCTTTGTGTTCTCTGGTGAGCTGGATTGGATCTCATTCTTTTGCAGAACAACTCCATGTCTCTTGCCAGCTCTGTGACCTCCTGGGTCAGCTGGTGAGCCTGGCCTACAATCCATTAACAGGATGCATCTGCTGTGTGCAGTGGGAGAGAGGCCACACTACTGTGTTACAGTTGGGACACATTTCCAAGGCCTCTCTAAAGCCCTGTTTTGCCATAAGGCTTTTCTCTTAGCTGCAGTTGAATGCTATCACCACCTTCCATCATGTCATTTGACATGTGTGGTCCTGAATTGGGAGATAAGAAACCCCTGAGAGAATTGTCAGAGCAGAAGGTGTGGATTTAAGAATAGAAGGTCAGAGCAGCAAGTCTGACAAGATGAGGAAACGTTTATTTGAAGGTTTAATAGATTTCTGACTTTCTAGTGTTCCTTTGGATAGGGAACTGATGTGGGTACTGGTAAATTTGAAAAGTATAGTTTCAAGTACAATAATCTATTACAGGACTATCACAGTCCCTTATAATTTTTAATTTTTTTTTTTTACCATTTTCCTTTTCTAGTCTTGATTTGTCTAGTGAATAAGAAGCAAGGGTTGTAGTTTTTGATGCCTGCAATTTTCTGTTCAATGTACATCATAAGCCAATAGGATTCTGGCTCTTTATCACAAACACGGTACATTCACACTCCATCAAAAGTAGCACAGGCTCAAATCTGAAACCCACAAATAGTTTTTTTGGGTTGAAGTGAGGTGTACACCTTCCTGGAATATTTTGGGTTAGGGATAAGGTAATAAAGTTCTCTAAATTTTGAATTAGAGGCACAACAGGATCTGCATCTTCAGATGTGCTCTTCCTGTCAATAGTAGAGATTGGTGTTAACCACTGGAGAATCTCTCTGTGACCTGAAAGCTGTAAAGTTGTTTGCATGTATTGCACCTGTGTCATGGAATAGAATAAATGCCCATTATGTTTTTGCTGCTATTCAATCTGATTATATTTACCTGTAGCTACAATTAGGTGAATTAATGTCCCTTGCAAGTTTTGGGTCTCTTTTGACACCACTCTTGAAAAAGAAAAGTAGTGGGGTGGGGTTTTTAAGTTTTGTCACTGGACAAAATTACCATCTCCTCTGTAAAGTTAAACTGTGAACAAGGAAGATTTTTTTATTTTATTTTTGGGATAGCTGTAATGGCTACTTTGGTCTCCTATTTTTCTTGTACTCTGTGCTTTTTTTCCCTCAAACATGGTTTTTACTGCTACTGTGCACATGCCATCAAGCTGTAATAGTTGTTGGCAAGTATTCCTTTTCTTACTTATGAAATTTCTGCACCAAAAGACCACATGAAACCTAGAATCAGAGTAACAGAAGGTTTTTAGTTTGTTTTTAAATCATTCTCTAAACATTCAGAGTGGGTTCACCAGGCATTATTATGCAGATGTTTGCTCTGTCACTTAAAAATAAAGTGCACATTGCAGCAAACAGCATCTGCCCTAAGTGAGCTTTTCTTTGGATGTCATAATCAGTTTTCTGCATCTCTGTCCATAGGATTGTTTTTATATGTTTCCATTTATGTGTGGAAAAGAAGAAACAAGCCTACCTCTTCTTGTAAGCAAGGAGAAGTTAATTTTTTCCTGCTGATACTGTATATAATGCCCTTTTCACAAGTTGCTGCAAGGTTTTTTGTTTATATTTACTCTTTAAGGGTAAGGTGTTGCCTTAGGTAGAGGTTTCCACAAACTTTTCCTTTTACTTTTCCTATTACTCAAATAATAAAATAACCCAGTTTGGAAGGGACTTTGAAAGGTTGCCTGGTCCAACCTTTTGTGATTTCCTTTCATGTTAAAACTTTGATGTCATCTTTTGTCTTGATGCCTACATCCATTTTCACTGACTCAGGTCATTCATGTGTTGAAATGTCTCTCAATATGATGCAGTTTATGTCCCAGTTTCTTTTGCTCACTTATTGGTCTCTATTGATGTCATCCTTTGTCATAATTTTAAATTGTCTTTGCCAGGAACTGTCTGTATGTGTGCATTACACCTTGAAATGTAGGGTAATCATTCACATCAGGGAATTCTAAGTGTCATGGTAATAAAAAGAATGCCAGATTTAAAAAATTGGTTAAAGAATAAAAAGAACTTTGTTTTCTGCTCACAGTGAAGAGTGGCAAGTTTCTTATTTCTTCTGTAGGGCTGTATATGTCTGTCAAAGAGCAGCCTGTGAAATAGGGTGTTTAGGTGCTTATTCATCTGTACAAGTATGTCCTCTAAAGTAAGTACTGACAGGTTTGCACAAAAAGATTGGAAGCAGAATAATTAATGTTGGTCTTATTTCATTGTCTTGAACTGTGTACTTTTATTTTTAATTAAGTTTGTTCTTTTTAGATACAAAGCTGTTCTAAGTATTTTAGTCTAATTAAGGAGAACATGGCATATTTGTACTAAACTCCTCAAACCATGAATTAGCACCATTCTTAATTTTAGTAACTACATCCTAGATTTCCCTCCAGAGACTTCTTAGTTTATCCCTGGAACCTTTTGGGATGAAGAATTGATAACATTGTTGAAACACCTTAAATTGTCTCTCTCAATCTTTGTTATGTGCTGGTTGGAGACTCCAGTCAAAGCAAGTTAGTGGCAGGTGCTTTCTCAGAAGCTGAGGTCCTCTGAGCCAGGCCGTGTTCAGGTGTCTCTCTTGGCTGCCTCAGTGGACTGAGCAGTACAGGTCACATATTCCTGTAAATTTGTCAGTGCTTTGTGTGTAGCTGTTCTGACAATGACATTGTGGAACAATGTGCAGACTAGGTGTGTTTGCCAGGTGTTTAGAGGAGAACTTCCAAATACATCACAAGACACACAACAATTTCAATTCTAAGACGTAAAAGTATGAGGATTGGGAGAACATGTTTATCCTTTTCAAAGCTAATAGTCTGTTAATTTTTAGCTAATTTCTATTGGTTGCTTTTTTTAGAACTGTGCATTCTCTGTGATTTATTTCTGTTAACTTATTTTTTTTTTAATCTTCTTTGTTTTACTGTGTGCCTGTTTGCCTATAAAGGGATATTACTCTATGAGCCCTTGTGATGACGGATATGTAAGTGTCTACCTTTATTTCCTTTCACATTGCCTGCTCAGTCTGTCACAGTCTGTATTTCTCTTTATTTCACAATGTGCAGCAATTTCCCCTGCATTTTGACTTGTCATGACATTAACTGTATGGCTTATGAAGAGCCAGATGTGCAGGGCTTGGAAATTCTGCATGGGGAATGGAATAGATGTTCTGGGTAATCTTATGGCTTCATAATGCACATAACATGGCATGTCAACATAGGAGCAGCTTTGTGCACAACTTTTACAAGAAACACAGCTTCTTATAGCATGCAGAAAGCAATTGATTCTTCCATGGGATCATCTGTATGTAGTGTACATTCTCTCTGAAGAGTGCCCAAACCAGCTGACCCCACAACACCTTTGACAAAGCAAATAAATATTATTGCTCAAGATAATTCAGCAAGTTGAGTTGTGCTCTTCAGAGGGGTGTTTTATTCTACATATTTGTATTTTTCGTTCCTAAAGTCAAACTTCCTTTCTGTAGTAAAGATTATGAAATTCTTTCACACAGTTAAAATGATCCTCTTTCACTGAAAACACAAAATTATATTCTCTGTACTGCCTGTGACTTCTGTAACCCAGATGGAAGTTTGTATTCTGGCAATACTACAAGTACACCATAAGTATCTAATTTTGCCCATAGTCAGTGCATTCTTTGTGAAGAGAGGAAATGAGTCTATTTCTAAGTAACTCAGTATGTAATCCATTCATAAAAGTGATTGACACCAATTCTGGAAAATGCCAATCAATTTAAAATTATACATATTTATATTTTTATCACTTTCCTTAGGTAAAACAAGATTTTGCCTTTTAAGAAAAGCTGCCTAAATTTCAAACATATATTTTACCTGGAATTAAAGCAAACCCTTATGGACATTCAAATTTCCACTTAAAACAGCATTTTATTTTGAGAAATAGTCATAGAAGTATTGAATGCCATGGACTATTCCTTACATACTTATTTTTATCTTGATGTAGAGAATACTGCCCACATCCACCTATGGTGAAAGATCACTTGTGTCAATCACCCTGTTCCCATTGGTGACATGAATGTTCATAATGGACACTTTTTTGCTTGATATTAAGCATTTTGTTCCTTCTTATAATGCTCTGTTTTGAGATTGAGAAAGGTTGACGACAGATGAGTAATTACAAATCAAATTATTTTTGCTAAAGAAAAACTTTCTCCTTATACAGATTAGTATAAGGCATTAGTTAAATGTAACTTTATACAATGTATAATGTAATAACTTACTGTGCAGATTTTTTATAAAATTTTTGTAAAGCTGTCTGACTCTGATTCTGAGATATTTCTTGAATACATGGGTAGGTTTCAGCTGCCCTCACTGTTTATGTGTAGTATTTTATACTTCTGACATTTGTGTTGTCATTGCATTATCACATAGTATTACTGTGTGATTTTTTAATGTACACATCAGATGTCTTAGAGAACCTGTTTTATATGGCAAGTGGGAAGTTTTCATAACAGCATATCTCTAGTATAAGTAGGGGGGAAAAAATTAAAAACATTTGCAGATCTTCTTATGAAATAATACTTTGCATAGCCCCAGTAGACCTGCCAGTTATACAAGCTCAGGGTCTAATCCCTCACAGGCTGCATGGAGCATTCTTGTTATTTGTGTGTAACAAATGAACTCAACATGGATTTGTGACTTCTAATGATTTGTAGAAATCTGCTCAAATTTTGGTTTTACTCTTCTCATATTCATCACATATCTTTGATTATTAATTCTGAATCTGCATTGAATTTACACTGAATTCTTACAACACATTTTCAGAGTGGGAACTGAGGACAGAATCTGGCTTTCAGCTTTGCCTTCAGCATATTGTGAATATATACATCAAACAGCAAAGGGAACATGGCTTGAATATAGGGCTGCACTATTTGATAAAATCAGTTGTGGTTTTGGCTTGCACATGAAGTGCATCTGCTTTCTTTTATAAGTACTGATTTATTTTTTTTCCCTTTGAACTTCTTTGGTTTATTCCATGCTGTTCGTATTCATGTCTTTGTTCAAAAATAAAGGGATGCCATCTGTGGCTAATGTGCATCGTGACAGAATTATTTGACTTAATGTGGCACCTGGTTTGGCTTTGGCATGAACCAACACAAACATAAGTCATACCCCATGATCCTACCAGAATGAGCTATGCTTGGGCTGTTCTTTTCTTGTATTTCTTTTTCTTTCCTTAAGACACTGAGCTTCTGCATGTCTTTCAGTTATGACAAATGATCCTCTCTCAGGATAGGTTTTGCATGAAATATATTTTTTTCAAGATGGAGTCTATGAGTGTGGGGTCATAGGAACATGTTCACCCCAGGTTCTTCACACTGCCTTTCACTGGCAATCTAAGGTATACTGTTACTCAAAAGCTTAAAATTACAGTTAACCTGTTCCAGGAAAGACTGGGGGAAAGATTTGGGAGAAGATGCTGGGGAAATAAATCTTGTAATCTAAGAAAAAATTAGTAGAAGAGGAGCTACTAAAACATTTCTATTTATGGTGATTGTGCCATAAGCATTCAATTGTTTAATAGCAAAAAAAATAACTTTAAGCTCTTTCATTTGCCATTCATTGGTAAATCTCAAAACCCACCCAGCTTGTCCAAGAGATTGATGCCTGTGTCTGCTTTTCAGATGAGAAAAATTGAGGCCCAGAGACGTGAAATGATGTGTTTGGATTCTGTCTGCAGTGGTGGCTGAATCAAGACTAGAAGTGTATCTCCTGAGCCAATGTCTTACTCAGCATGCCACAGATAAAGATTAGCTTACTTATGACTAACTGCAATAATGCAGATGAAAAGGAAGAAAGGAAACCTGTGCCTGTAACGTGGTTGCATTCTTTCTGCTTATCAGTGCTGCTGACTGTAGTCAGATTGAGAAACAACAGTGCAGCCAAGAACAAACTAGGCCCCCAAAACTTTCTCCATTCCTGTTTAGGCTTGCTGATTGAACCTGATGTCATATGAACTTTATCCTAATTGCTTTCCCAGAAACACCAAAGGCCTGAAAGAACTTCCTTCCTCCTGTGCAGGTTCTAGACTGATAAACTGTGTCTGATCAGCAAAGTGACCAGAAGTTTTTCCAGCTCAGTGGTTCTGCCCTAAGAGCCCCAGTGCAGGGCCTGCCTCACTCTCTGGTGCCTTTTTGGTGTGGGAAGATTACAGAAAGAAACCACACTTAATACCTTACTGTGCTCCATCTACTGGCTTAAAAAGTAATTTGGGAATTCATAGGACCTTGTCCTATTTGATCTGAATGTTTTCCCAGTTGAAGTTTCTGTAGTTTGAAGTTTTATAAAAGCTTACAAAATCCTACACTTGCCAAAGAAGTTTTATTTGTGTAGAAGAGTGATATGTGTATCTTAACCAGTTATCCTCTGGTTAGATTTTGGTTAGAGCACGTTTTTCTTTCTAAGACAGCAAAGAGGTGCATAAAAAAGACTTTGTTGAGAAGCAGAGAATCTTTATATACATCTGTATAGCTCTAGTGCCCTGCTCTGTTTCTTTTTGCACTGCTATTCTCTATTTGACCATCCATCTCCAAAGGTTCTGTAACTTTTTCTGTATTCAAGTGCTATAGTCACTTTCTTCCATTTCCTCTAATGGAGGGGGAAGGTGCTGACAGAGGCAATGAAAGTGATTTGTGATTTCATTGCACATGCAGCTACAAGGTTTTAGATTTTGACTGGGAAAACAGTTTTGTTTAAACAAAATTAACTCTTTTATACTCATCAAAAATGCTAAGGAAAATTAGCAAGGGCTAAACAGTCTAGGGGCAGATATGATACTTAGAAAGACTTTTGTATTGTGTAAGATAAACTATGATGTGAGAACTGCTGGTCCAGACAGGTTACTTTTGAGGTGTATGACCTGTTAATTGTCTGTTGTGTGCAAGTGTAATTTGAAACGCTTTCGAATGTTCATACAAGCTTATTTCACATCTCAGAGATCAGTTCCTTGTATTACAAGGATACCCATGAGGTTGTGTGTTCAAGAATATGTCAGTTGGCGTAATTCAATATTCTCTATGGTATTTCAAGCTTTTTGTCCCCTAAATCCCACAGTTTTAAATCTGACAATAGATATTGATTATATAGTTCCCATTGAAAGAGGCTTGGTTGGGAGAGAAGACCAGTTTTACAGGCATAAGTGGTAATGAGAGATTTTTAGCAAAGAGATCAGCACAAAGAGATGACATTGAATATTCTGCAAATACAGCAAGCAGTTGACATCAGAATGCATGACACGAAGCACTCGTATGCCAGAATTGCTGCTTCTTTGCTTATCTACAATTAAGTCTAGCAAAAAATATTTATTGAGGCAGACAACTTTTATGTGGAACTTTTATATGGTGTTGATGTTCCTTGTTGTGCAGTGGTGCCCGTACAGGCACTCTGTCACCCTGCATCAGAGAAGAAATATCCAGGATTTAATTATAATATCCTAGGCAGAACCACTAAGAAATGGCATGCTATTTCATATTGGTTTTATCTGTACCAGAATACATAGTCCTGTCTTTACATATTAATAATTGTATATAGAGGTGTATTTTGGTAGCAGCAGGCACTTAATAACATTAGTGT
The DNA here is from genome assembly GCA_013397295.1 of Polioptila caerulea. NCBI lineage: Eukaryota > Metazoa > Chordata > Aves > Passeriformes > Certhiidae > Polioptila > Polioptila caerulea. Next base: position 330,867 of record VYXF01000682.1, read on the forward strand.
TGAAACAAAGAATTACAATAAATTCATATGTAGGAATGCATGCTGGGTCTCCAATGAAATATTATTGCAGTTTTAAAGGCATGAAAATTTATGAAGTCAATGAATGTGCTTAGCAAGTTCTTCATCTTCTTCAGCAGGCTTCAGACAGTAGTTTCTATTCACTCTTTATTACTTTTTTTAAATGCTTCAAGCATAGGTAATTTGTGGAGTATATGGTTGAGAATAATATAGCCAGATCATAACAAAAAAGATTTTTACCTGGGAAACACTTTAAAAGAAAAGAAAGATAAACAGTGCAGTGCTCTTTTTTCTTGGAAAAGCACTACAGAACCTTAGTGAAAGAATTCACTTTGGACCTCATTAGTAACATTATGTGAAATTTGGAATTTTATGCTGTAATTTCCTTTTTTCTTTCTTTTTGTGATCCAGGTTTCCTCACTGTTAAGAGCATCTTTAGCCTCTATGTAAGTATTTGTTACTGAGCTTCATTTCTGTCTGTAGAGGAGAGGAGGGGTTTGTAAACTGAAGTGCTCACTGCCAGTTGTCTGCAAATGGGACTCACTCCTCCTCTGCTCCCTCTGACCTCAGTGAGCATTGATGCAAATACTCAGTGATCTGTGTTCTTTTGCTAAGCAGCTTCAGTAACATTCTAATTTCAGCAGAATGTTGTCAGTCCAGTAAATCTGCTATTCCACACCTGTGAGGTTGTTGCTGTATTTTTAGTGTTTCCACATATTTCAGTCCTGTTGTTGTAATTGGTTTGATTCTCACAAATCCAGGAAAAGGGGGAATCATTAATATGGATTTTTGGGTGCCTTAAGTTTAATATTTTTGTGTCTGATTTAATAAATTTTGGCTTATAATATTATATAGAGATGGTATATTCAAGGTGAAGTTTTATTAAATTTTTGAGACACTTTTTATCCTGTTGTTTACAAGATAATGGGGCAGTTACGCATAGGACATAAAATTTGTTTTGAAGAGCAGTAGGATGGGAAGATACAAAAACATTTCAGTGGATTATATTTAAGTATTAAGATTAAAACATTTACAGGAAACTGTTTTCTTAAGGGAAACTTCTATTGCAGTGTTTAATTTCAAAATAGCAAGATAGTATTGATGCTCAGAAAGTAGTCCTGTATTGAGGCTCATGTTAAGCCAGCATACTCTACCCTGTAAAAAATCCATTCAGCCACACCACCTTTGCCTTGGAGAAGACATTTCTGTGTGCATTAGGGCTTGGTGGTGGAGTTGGAGCTGCAGCTTTTTGCTGCATCTATTTCTGTGTCAAGAGCCACGAGCTGCTGCCCTCATGCCATTGTGGTCCAGTAGGGGAAGGGAAAAAAGGATGTTACTGATGGTTTTAGTGCCAGTAAAAATCCCAGATCATCAGCTGGCTGCTTGTCAGTTTACTGTCTGCAAGTTATGGTGGTAAGGGAGCTGCCTGCGTAATTAAGAAATAATCCCAAATTTAACAAGTCTGTTGTTCTAACACTATAATGGTAATAAAAGTGTGAAAATGTGGAAATTCTTTTCCTGAAGCAGACTTCCTGTTTTGGCTCTTCTCACCTCAGTAACATCAGCTGCACTGAACGAGGAGAGAGAGTTTTGATGACTGTGTTTTCCATTTGCATTCAGGAAGGTACAGGATGTGCCATTGTTGCCCTCTTTGGATTATGAGAAGCTGAAGAAGGATCTGATCTCAGGGAGTGATCGTCTGAAGGCGCTCTTACTGCAGGCTCTGCGCTGGGTAAGGGCAGGGCCTCTGGAGGCATCCACAGCTCAGATCCAGTTTGCAAACGAGGTGGTTGTTCTGGTGAGGAGTTCAGCATCACAGGCCACTTCCCCATTGGTGAAGCTTGCTAAGGCTGCTGAGATGATGAAGGTAGCCCAGGCAGGAGGTGTCTATTTGTAGTGTAGCAGTGTCCTTCTCATCTGAGGAGAGACGTTCCTCACATGAAGAATTCCCAGATTTCTGAGATACTCAGTGGAAATAATTTCTGATGTGCTTTCAAAGAAATTATTGGTTTAGGCAGTTCCTTTTTCCATATATTCTTTTGGTTTACATTTATATAAATACTGTGGTATCCAAGACATACCTGACTCTAATCACCAGTTTTCCTTTATAATCGGGGTATTTTACAGGAACTCACCTTTTAGTTGACTTGGGTCTTGTAATGACATTGCAGAAAAATTACAGGTGGCAACAGGAAGTTGCATTTTCCTGCTGAAAAGGAAGCTGATGTGTTCAAAGTGACAGTCATGAAAGATGATAATAGTGGAATTCTGATCAAATTCAATCTGTTTTCACATAAAAACCAATCTGTTCTGACCAGAGGTACTTCTAGCCCAGTGCTCTGTCTCAGATGTTTAAGAAAATCACCACATCTGTAACTATTAGAGGGGCTTTTTTGGCTTTATGGGAAGTAATTCTGTATCCTTCCTGTATGGACAATGATGACAGCTACAAAGTAACAGTTTTGTAATGGATCACGGAGCTGAGGTCAGGTCAGTCCATTTCATCTCTTTCCCTTAGGTCACTGAGGTTGAATTACTGCTCCTCATGAAAGAGGTTTCTCAACTACAGAGTATCAGCACCTTTAAAATCTCCAGGGGTCATCAATCCATAGTTTTGGCTTTTTGTGGGGCTTTTTTACTTGTTTTTTTTTTTGTTTTTATTTATTTTAGAGCTTGACAACATCATATCCTGGAGAACAGAGGGACACTATCATGCAAGCCTACATCAGTAATGACCTCCTAGATTGCCACAGCAACTGTCAGGTCAGCTGAAACTGAGAGTTGTCAGTTGTCCAACTTCTGTGTGATACTGCTCATTTGTGTCTATAAAGTGGTGATCATAAAATTTTATTGCTCTCTGGGAGAAGGAAAAAAGCTCAGTAGTGCCAAAATCAGGTGATACATTTAACTTCTGCATCCCAGTCTTTAAATGTTGATGGCCAAGCTTTGGATTACAAGAGCTCTTAGTGTGGACACAGTTCTTGTAGACAAATGGAAGTTTATCACCTCTCTGTGCTTCTGTGCTTCACTTCTGTGAGTTGGACTGAAGCCTGAGGCCCTTTACATCTTGCTTATCAGATCCAGTGTCTCTTTTTGAGTGATTGTGTATTGTTAAATAATACACTCAATTTATTTCACTGATCTAAGATAAGAACTAAATTAGGACTTCAGTCCCAATGCCACTATGGAATGTGTCATTGTGCACCTGCAGTAGTGTGGTCAACCATGTTTCTGTGAATTGGAGGTGGGTTGGCACCTTTCTTTAGAAAGGGGAATTGCTGGTGTGTTGATTTGGAAAAGTTGTTTCAGTCCCTGATAACCAGGACTGCTGCTAAGAAAAGCACAACCTTTTTTCATTGCTTGTAGTGACTTTTGTGCATAATTGAGTTCCCCAGGGGTTCAAGGCACTGATCCTACTTGGTTTATTGTGGCTTCATTGCCTTTGCACCTAGTCACTTGTACCACTAGGAGTCATAAAGGATTATTAAATCAACCATCAGTTTTTCTCCCTCTAAATTTCTGTAAGAGGGAAGTTATATGTAAAGCCTGACATAAAAGACATTAGAAGTAATAGCAGTGTGGTGGTGCTGGTAAGTTACTCAGCTGCTTGTCATGCTCTTCATTGTCAAAAGAAAAGCATTCCTCTTCAGGTAATATTACTGCACTTAAGTTCATCAAAAAACCTAAATTGTTTGGTTTGTGGGTTTTTTCGTCACTGACTGAATATTAATTTTAGGTTCCAGCTTTAACTGGACTGTGTTGGTTCATTGTAACTTCCACTCTACACCACTGAGTTTAATGGTGTTTTAACAGACTCAGCTGAGAAGCTGTAATTTGCCTATTTGTTCATTTTCCATCTCTCCTTCATCCCCCTGCCAATGAAAAAAGAAACTGTACATCATTGATAGATCAGTGTGCATTCAAATGTGGGTTTTTTTCTGTGTAAGTTTAAGGAAGCTTTTAAAACATTATAGAAGACTAACTTTTGTGTTTTTCTTCTTTGTGGTTTATTAACATTTGCTTTGTTTTTCAGAGAAGTGTCCTCCAGTTATTATATTCTAAGAGTGAGGTAGTGAGACAGTATATGGCAAGGCTCATCAATGCTTTTGCTTCACTGATAGAAGGTAAAAGATTAACTGCAAAAAATAAGATATATTTTCATATAATGCTGTCTTATTGGTGCTTCACAAGGTGCATGTCAGTACATGTGGAAATTTAGAACCTTATTTGCACCCTTTTTCTAGGGATTAACTATCTTTTGATGCATGCATTCAAAACAGCTTTTAAGTATCTGGAAAGTTTTCATTTTGATGCTGTATATTCAATATTTCTGACTTGTTTTGATGATTTGTGATCTGTGTGGGAACTTACTCAGATACTGCCTTTAATATAGTCTTCAGTCTCTCCATGAGGGTTAAAGAGAAAAATCCCCATTAATTAGGGGTCCTGTGGGCAGACCTGCTACTAGGCTGTGCAATAGTAACTACTGCATTTTCCTGGTCCTCACCTGAATAAATCTTTGTGCATCACTGCTAACAATCCAGGTGCTTGTATATCCAGCTTTGTCTCAGATTAGCTCTTGGTTTGCTGCTATTTTTGGAGCTAAGTATTGCTAGGCACTGAAATCTCATTTGAAGTCAGCAGCAGGAAGGCACCTGACTTTCCCAAGCTCCTGGGACACTTCTGTTCTTTTTCTTGATTGAACAAAACTGATAGATCAGAAAGCATCTACTCCAAGTGGATTCTGTGTGGTACTGATTAGGCAGGTGTGGGCCTCTAATACCCCAAGTGTCTGGATTGAATGAAACTGGTCTGCTACACAACTTGGTGCAGGTTTGTTTGGATCTTGGCACAAGATCATGACTTGTCAAGAGGAAACTGAGGTCAATCCTGCTTACTTTTCCAAAGAGAGGGAGGTTTTCTGTCATAGCTGCTATCTCAGCATCTGTTCTTTCATCGCTTTTTGCACCAGGTCGTGCCTACCTTTCTCAGAACCCAACATTGCTGCAAATGCTGGAGGACAGACTGAAAGCTGAAGACAAGGATTCCCTTACATGGGAGAATGTTCTGGGGGCTCTGCAGAAATTCAGCCTCAGGTGATGAAAGCACAGCGTGTGGTGGTGACAGCAAGAGAGGAAATGCAGGCTAGTTAGGCTCTGTTCAGGGAGGAAAGAAGAGCACTTGATTTTCCCATAACAATCATCAGAACCCCTGATGGCTGATGAAAGCAATGTCACTTATTATGGAGGAGAACTCAGTTTTGCTGACTGAATTAACCTGACTTCCTACCAGCTGTCAAGGCTCAAGTAAACTTGCATCTCCTGCCACAGCCTTGTGTGCTTTGTGTGTGTGTTCCTTAACTGAAGAAAGTGAAAATCTTAATGTAGAAAGTTCTGATGATCCTACATGGAAAAAAAAGAGTTGTGTTACATTCCAAAGCATAAGGTTTTCATTATCCTTTCTGCAAACATTTTTCAGGGATTTCATCTTTATCCTGTTGACCCTCTATCCTGGAGCTGTCTATGCATGGACTGTCTTGTTTCTTACTTTTGCATTAGCAGCCTGACTCAAATGCCCACCACAAAAGAAATGTGTAAAAGCGGTAAAGGGAACTCTCTATTTATCAAATAAATATGATCTTAGGAACTCTGTTTTCACCACAGTCAGGAGGAATACTGAAAATTTGGAAGTTTTTTATTTTCTAAAAAGCAACAGTACTATAGAAGTTGATTCCAGACAATTGACATAAGGGAAACTTTTTTAGTATGTGGTCAGATGCTCCCTTGTTTTGCTCAGTCCATGCCATAGATCTGCTGCAATATCCAGCTCTAAGAAACATATGAGCTTTCAGGACCAAAGCCAGGAAAGCACCTGCATTGATCTTTGCAATTTCAATATAATGCCTCTTGAAAATAAACTTATTAAAAATGCTGTTCTTCAGTAAGACTTTTCTACCAGAATATACTTCTTTTGTATTGTAAAGTGTGGAATTTCTATTGCAGATCACAGTTGGCCACCTGGCACTTGATTTGGCATAGTCTTTGAGGGCATCTACAAGTTGAGTTAAAAGAGCATGAGATTTAAGAATCTCTAGAGAAAAGTGCAAATATATTCAAGCAAAAAATCTCCTTTGTCAAATTGACTGTACAAAAGTGCTGCAGTGCTATGGGTACCTATGACAGAAGAAGTAATTAATTTGTTTTATGGATCTGTTGTGTGTAGTTGGCTTTTTAAACCAATTTTAAAAGACAATTGAAAATGCCATTTTAGCTGGAGTAAGAAGCCTTAGAAAACAATGAAGAAAGTTACCTCAGCCATTCACAAGTTTAAAAAGAACAAAATAAAACAAAAGACAAAACCCCCCGATCTATCCAACTATGGTTTAGTCCTCTAACCATATGGGAACCTGCATCTTCAGTTTCTTCAGGCTTTGTTAATTACTTAGTTTAGTGATTCTGCCAAAATAGGTAGGCTAGGATTTTTATTTTTTTTTTGGTAGGTTAGTGTGTTTTTAATGTGTTTTTACTGGCTATAAATGTATTTGAAAGCTGTTTATGTTGTGATCTGACATTTGTGATTTGTGATCTTCTTTTGTATTTTAATCCTAGGCGTGCACTGCAGTCAGCAATGATCAAAGATGGGCTCATTTTCTGGCTGGCTGATGTTCTAATAGACCCAGATTGCTTGTCTGATTACAACCTGGAGTATTGTGCTGCCTTGCTCATGAATCTTTGTCTGCGGAGTGCAGGTGTCTTACATTTTGAATTACAACCTTATTCCAAGAAATAGATAGGGAAGATTGTGAATCTTTTTTTCCTATTGTACCAGAATTCTCTCAATGACTACAATCAGCAGCAGGGACCACAACCAGAGATGTTTGAGTGTTATAACCAATGCTTTTGAGCATCTCTTTTCCCAAGAATTCCAGTTGTGGGAGGTTAGCTTCACCAAATTTAAAAGAATTAAGCAAAGAAATAAGCAATGGCACCCTATCAGATTTGATTAGTTTTCATATTAGTATGTGAATGCTGCCACTGCTACATTCCAGGCCCACTTTTCAAAGGACACTTTGTGTCCACTTACAGACTCTGTGTAAGAGATTTCTTTGTAAACAGAAAGAACTGGGTTGAGGAGTAATGGTGAGGAGCTTAACCTTCACCTTGCCTTCACTTCTGCAATGCAGAGATTCCTCCCCAGAAAATAAGATCCTGTCTGTGTCCAAGAGACTTAAAAAGAGCTTAAATGAAACTTCCTTTTAAAAAGGAAAGTAAGGTGAGGGTGAAAAATCGTCTGCTTCTTGTAAGCAAAAAAATGTCTTTGTTAAATTTTTAAATCCCCCTCTGTGTTGCATCCTGTCCAAGACTACAACTGCATAAATCCAGAGTAATTTCACTGATTTCAACTCAGTTATGCTGAGCAGCATTTGTCAGGAACAAGAAACAGTATTGCTCTGTGCAAACCATATTTAATAGTGATTCTAAAAAGTAAGAAAGAAACATGCTCTGATCTGTTCTGTTTTTCAAGCATATTTGTGTGTTCTGCCTTTGCAGGGAAGAAAATATGTGCAAGTATCCCAAACCACATACTCAGAGTTCTTTCTGGTCTTCTTGACAATGAGAATCCTAAGGTATTTGTACACCAAAGTTTTGAAAAGGTGGAAAGAAAAATTAAAAAAAAAAGAAGAAAGGAAAAAAATGTAAAAAGTTAATTGGTTTTGTTTCTTTTATTAGACCCTCATGTAATTAAGTTGCATGAATTTTTCTAAAATTCACAAATGCATAATTTTATTTCGTTGAGCAGAGGTTTTTCTAGACAGAAGCATGTCTTGCTTTAACAAATGTTGGCAGCTAAGATTGGAAGCTTTTGGATGCAGTTACCATGCCATCCATGTGCCTTGATTGCAGTTTCTGGTGCTGCTTAAATGTCATGCACCAAATCACCTCAAGCTTAGCTGGTTCATGAGATGGACAATGTGTGGTGCAAACCCATTATGCAGAACATCAGGTGCAGGGGAACACATTTGCTGTAGTTTTAAGGAATGCTATGAGAAAGTTGTAGACTTGTGACCTTCAAGCCCTAATATCTTTTTATCTTCCACTTCATTTGACCTGTCACTTTAACCTTTTGTGGTTCCTTTGTTTTGTCTCAGAGCATACTTGCATATTAGTTGTTAAATTGTACTACCTCAGAGGAAAATGCTGAAGTTATCAGTTATTTTTACCTGATACTTGTCAGAACCTCACTCTGATAACTGCTGTCTGATGTATAAAGCATTGCTTCAGCTGTCCCTGCAGAGGGGCATTTCTTTAACCATGGAGTAAAATCTAAGGCAGAAAGAAATGCAGACAAATATTGTACAAAGCTGAATTCATGGAGGCAGAATTTTTACCAATATATTCTAGAATAACTCCAGGATGATTGTGCAAGATGTTTAGAGACTTCTAATAAAAATGAAATATAAATTCTGAGGTCTTGTTTCTATGTGCAATGACTGTATCATACATGGGTTTTGTTTATAACTTAAACTGAAAATAGGGAATAGACTTCAACAAAGTCCCTGTGTTATGAATTCATTAGAAGATGTGGACCAGTTCTTCACTAGCAGTGTTTTGATTAATTTTGACATACCTTTATTGGATTCTTTCACTACCTTTGTTTTGTGAATGATGAAAATTTAAGACAATACATACTAATGCAAGATATAATACCAACCCCTAGACTGAAATACTTAGAAAATACTACCATGTTGTTGAAGTCTGTGCCTTAAAATTACTTTGAAATTTCACTCAGAGGGTGCATTCTTACAATGCACTTTGCACTTACTTTGGCATAAGTTTCATTACTAAAGTCAAAAGTAGAATGCAGTGCTCTTGGGTATGAGGAGAGCTTCCTGAGAAGCTATGGAATCATTGTGTAAATCCCAGTCCCTTACCTTCCCTGGCTTCTCCTGCTCCCAGGCCTGCTCATTGTTCACTTTTCCAAAGGTATAGACAGGATGACTGAAAATCTTAGTGCTTCAAAAGTAACTGGCCATTAGAAAGGGTCACATAAGTGCTGGCAAAACTAGTTTGACAGATCTGATGGCTTTCCCTAGCCATAATTCAGAGCTTTTGTGCTGGCAGGTTTTTTGCCTCTCCTGAGGAACAGTGAGAGGCAATAGAGTGAGAGGATGATTGAAGCTGCTTTGGCTTTATCATCCTGCCTAAGGCTACAATGCTTGAAGCCTGTCTTGAGTTCTTGCTGGCAGGGTCATTTTCCTGTTCTTTGTGCTGTTTTTTTGTACTGCTATTAGTGTTTGTCAGAAACTAACCTTCTTTTTCTGCTTTTCTCTCCTTATTTTCAAGAATACATTATCAGAAGCAGGGGGGCTATTTGGGAAATTGGCATGCAGCATTCTGGTTTAGATCAACCATATCACAGTATATCTGCATCCTAAAAGTTCTCTGCTTCCCATGTGGGAATGTTTGCAAGTCCAGTCTAGCCTGGATAAACTCTTTGAAGTATAGTCATTCTACACTCTTACATTTTGCTCACAGTCAACTGGGATGAATGTAAGAGTTTTTCTTCATGGTATTTCTATTTCTTCCTCTTAGGTCCAGTCATATGTGAATGGGGTACTGTACAGTATTCTGGCCATCCCTTCTGTCCGAGAAGAGGCCAAAGAAATGGTGAGAAGTGCTGCTTTGCATAGCATGAAAAGCAACACCTCTGCCAGAGGTGCCCAGACAGGGACCTGCTGAGCAGGCCACAGCAGGGCTGTGAGGTGGGAGCCAGGCTATTTTGAGAAAGGAACCCATAAGAAACCCTTTACTTTGATCCTCAGGGAAGTATGAATGTATGTCTCAAACACTTTGACATTTTTTCAGGTCTTTTTCCAGGAGTGGAGCCCTAGTAGTGTGAAGGATTCTGCCTGAATTATAAATTAAAGGTGTTATTTTAGAATTGTGTGTCCCTCTAGCATTTTGTAGATTCCTTGTGGCCCAGGAGATGCTTTCATCTCACCTGCTCTTTCTTCCCCTTATGTAGCTCATTCTGCACCACTGAATAGCCACTGTAAAGAGTTCTTGCTGCTTTTCCTTCTGCCTGGTATAGCCATGGTTATTTGGGGAAGGCAGCAGGAGGAAGGTTTCAGAACTAGGAACTGATTTTCTGTGAAAGTTGGTCTAGTTGTTAACGACTGTGTTTCAACTTCTGTGTTTGAGGAAGCTGCTCCTGGGATGGCAACATGTCTTTGTATCTTAAGAATCAACCCAGAGATTTATGGAGACATAATTGTTGTCAGATGTTCTGCCTCACAGAGCACAGAGGATTGAAAGTGATCATAAAAGCCTAAAGACACAACATCAAGGGTATAAGAAGCTATAAAGAGAGAGACCAGGTTAAAAGTCAAAGCTGGTTCTGCTTTTTGCTTTCCTTCTCTGAACCTTGCACTGTTGTCTCTGTGGATGCAAATTTTATTCTGTTCTGATGACTGTTGTGTACTGAGCTCAGAAGGCAAAAGCAGCAGATCTGCTGTAAAAATTTGCTGGTTATCATGGACATGTCTGTGTTTAAGCCTCGAAGCAATCTAGAGAGCGTATTTCTTTGGTGTTTGCAACACTTGGAGCTGGACACCATGGTTTACTTCACACTGCCTCTGTTTTTCCTGACAAAGGAAAAAGGAAAAAAAAAAAAAGAGGTATTTTAGCTGACACATCTCTGTCACTGTGGTCACATGAAATACTGATCTACCAATGTTTTCTGCTACATCCAGGGAATGGAGGACATTCTGCGCTGCTTTATCAAGGAAAGGAATGAAGAGATGGTTCGACAGATTGAATTTGTTATCAAGCAACTCAATTCAGGTCAGAACACATGCAGCTATCAGAGCTTTAAGTCTTTCACAAAAGCCATAAAAAAGCTTGTTTTTACTTGGCTTTGGAACCCTGAAAGAATAACAGTAATGTCATGGTCTGAGAGAGGGTGAATAGTGAATATCAGGATTTGAAAGTCATACAGTTTAAAATTTCCTTTATGATGTAGTAATAAAGAAGAAATGAAAGGCTGAGTAAGACACAATTCCAAAGTTTTGGGACCGTAAATAAAATGACCTTGGCTATTTTCTTTCATGCCAGTGGTCTGATCATAATGAGAGATTGCTGCCAACTGCAGAAATGCAGTAGGAATTTGTAAAACAGGATTTAGGGACTAGGTCTGTCTGTGCTCATCTCTTGTTCTATTGAGGTGTAGCTTTATGTGAAATGGCTTATCCTGAAGAGAGAGACCATCCTTTTTGGAGATTATGTTGATGAGTCATAGGAGTCATAGATGCTGTTAATACAGACTGAGAAGGTGGAATATTTGTTCCATTTTCTGTTTCCTGTGACTGAAAGGAAGACTGAAGAAAGAGAAAGCAAATAATAAAAAGGAGATTAATTCTAGTTGCATCTTTCTGTACAGTAAACATAGAATAAGTTGAACTGCTTTCTTTGGTTTTTGGATAGAGAACACAGCCTGTCTTACAGTTCTAGCTTATAAAAGAACAAATAAAGTGTTTAAGCACTTTATTGCTACTATATAATACCTGTTCTTCAAGGTTATAGAGCAACTCATCTTCTACCTGAAAATGGCATTTTTAGGAGCTTTTGTCTGAGTCATGGATGAGTACAAGTTGTGTTTTCAGATTTCTAGCATAGGCCTGGCCACTTTTTTCCTCAGGAAATAATTTTATCCTAAAGTTAAAATTAGTATTCTGCATGAATACTAACTTTTTATGTACAAAAGCAGTATAATATTGAAGTATTTGTAGAGAGAAGTATAATCTCTTATTAAAAAAAAATCTGAAAAATTGACAGACTTGCAAGTACACACACTTTCATTCAAGTCTTGTCAGTAAATACAGTGAGACATCACCATGGATTTTATGAGAAAGTAACTATTCCAGAGTGTTTCTATTTCTGCCATTTTCCAAAATATGAATTGATTTCAATGATTCCTAGAATGCTTATAGGATCAAATTATTCCACAGTTGTCCTGAAAAGGACACGTCTGTATGAGAAGAAAGTTAAATCTTGCTCCTGTAAAAATGAGGTAATAATGAGATTTTGTTAGATTGTACATGTGTGACTTAACTGACACCATTTTGTTTTGCTTCTTTCTAGAAGAGCCATTCAATGATAATATTGTGTCTGATGATGATGATGAAGAGGATTATGAGGAAGTAAGTAAAGGCTTTCTAACACCTTTTAGAAAAATCCTTAACCTTCTAGGAAGAAAATATTTGTGTCAATTAACCAGAAACCAGACTTTGGTTTTCTTGTGGGTTTTGCTTTTGTTTTTTACATTTACTTAATTATTCTTGCATGAACAAGAAAATTGGATCTGTTTCCATTACCTTTTCTTCCTTGGAAGTCCTACTCTTTTATTTTGGCAACTCACCACCTCTGTGATAATTAAAGGTTTATAGCTTGACATAAGTGATGAGGAGTTACTGTAGCAGTAAAAATCTTGCTTTCAAGCAAACCTATTGGGTGCAGGTAAAAAAAAAAGTATATTACCAGAATAGTTTATAAACAGGTTGTCACTTTTTCTTAAGGTATCATTATCTATTCAGGGTGTGACTTTATTTGCTGTTTAAGAGCTTTGAAATATATTTAGTAAATTGCTGGAATGTAAGAAAGGGAAATAGTTATTACAAATAAGGAATAAGTCCCATGAGAAAATAAAATAAGCATGAGAAAATATATCATGGTAAATATAAGCTGATTAGCCTTGTATTTCCTTCTTTGCTAATAAATGCATTCTATACCAGTATTTCAACATCTTTTAAGAAGCTGTCTTCATAGAGCCATGTATGTAGACAATAAAACATACAGGATCACCTAAATTAACAGTCAAAGCAAGATGTAAATCGTGTGAGGGAAGGGTTATACCCAGTCTTCACTGGTGGTGTTGCCATTTCTGCACTGCCATAAGTGCACAGTGGAGGCTTGAAAATACAGGGTCAGCAGTTACAGGGAAGTTTTATCTTGAGGAAATCTACCCCACTGCATTTTTATTTTATTGAGAAGCCTTGCTTCAGAAATTTAAAAGAACAGCCATGGTAGATGTCCTGGAAACAGTATTTGTGGATGCTTAGGGGTGTGTGTGTGCACATACATTCATAGTGTGTGTTCTGCCCTGAAGAAGTCAGTGACATGCAGTGAGTGAACTGCAAAATGTTCTTGTATTAGAGGTGTTACTGCAGAACAGATTCACTGAAAACCATGCTTTTAGGCAAAATCTAAGCTTTTTGTCCTGAACCAACAAAGAGTAAGACAGATAAAACTTAATTGTGTCTATGTTCTAGTAGCTCATTGCACATTAATGGGAATGATAGTGACTGGGGAAAACCAAGTCTAAAATTTGTCCTGTTACTGCAGCATGACAGAATGCATTTTCTAGGGCATGTTGACCTTTTTCTGTTTTGAGAGCAGATAAAAATGCAAATATCCTGACTGTGACAGTGTAGTGTGCTCTCAGCTGCTGTGGGGTGCAGCACCATGCAGGATCCATCCTTCACCGGGCAGTGTCTAGAGAAGCCTTGCACTGGTTGCATTATTTGTCCAGTTTTTGTGTTGTGTTGTGTATATCTTTTGTGTTGTGGCACAATAGGTGGTGAACTAATAATCCCCTCTCCTAAAGTTAGAGCTATGTGGAAATCTTTTAATTGATGTTTCAAGGCTTTGAGTGTCTTGGGTGTATAGTGAGAATCCAAGGTGACAATTCCTTTGCTTGAGCTTCAGTATACTTTTTTAAAGGATAGTGTGTTTTGTGAAAACACAAGATTAGGAGCATGAATTGCATGATAATGCTGAACACTTCCATCCCTTTACCTGTTCCTGGGAGTGAAAGGAATGTGAATTCTCCTGTTCAGTCCTACCCTTAGTTAAGTTACTGCTGCTTACAATCCCAGCAAAGGCTCTAGGTCAAATCCTTTTGAAATGTATTTTTGCCACTGGACCATCATGTGATTAAAATGGACTTCTGGCATTTCTTATTATTTGACTCAAAAAATAACAGTAGGCTTTTGAAACAGCCAAGTGTCCAATTCCAGTTTTGCTTTGCCACTATATTAAAAAGAAAAGCCAAGTTTGAAACTGTTTTTAGTGTAACATTAATTGCAACACATTCTGAATCCTTATTGCTTCTGGGAACTATAATTCTGTTCTGCTACAAGGTTGTCTGGTTTCTTAGTACCTCAGTTTAGAAAATACAGTTTACACATATCATGGCAGTAATGCATAATGTTACTTTGTTAAATAAACAACCATTTGTTGACTCACTACCTCAATGCTTGGAACTCTTTTGTATTTTGGAATTGCAGTGAGTTATTGTTCTCAATGGTGTTCTGTGATAGCATCTGATGTTGTGATCTGGCAACAGAAAGTTTTGGAAAATTTTATCAAAAGTCTTGCTTTTACATAACTTTTAAACTACTACAGACTGAATACATTTCAGGATATGTCCATATAATGCCAATTTTGCCAATTTAGTGACATGCTTTCAGACTGCTTACTGATGTCAGAATTTGTCGTTCAGTACCTTTATTTATACCTTTACAACTTAAGAAACAACAAAAAGACTCTTATGCAGCCTTAATTTGCAGGTTTTGCTCCAGCTTTAATTGTTTACAAGAGCATGCAAATGTTCCCAGTGCTGTTACTAAACCCCTCTTTCATGGGGTTTTTTTTGCTTTTATCTGTGTTTAATTTAGAGTTGATGAATTCTCTCCTGGCTTTGAGCAGATCTTGTGGTAATGACTACTTTCTCCAAAACACCGTGGCCAAGATGCAGTTGAGCCTGTTAAAGGAAAATTCTGGGATTTCTAGGGGTATCATACGTTCAGAAATTTTAGATTCTGTACTGTGTGATGCTGGAGCATATAACCATATAAAAAATGTCTCTGTGTGTGCTGTTATTCAGAAATAAATTGGCTTTTGTGTTTGTCTGGTAAGCTCTAAATTAACTAGTGTAAAGCTTAGGATACACTGGCTCCTGGAGTACATACCCAGCCTTGAGATGTCAGCTTTCTGGGATGTGTTGACACCCACAGTCACAGTGTGTGTTTCCTGCTGCTCAATATTCTCTTGACTGGTCTGTTAAATACTAACTTAATTTATCTTCCGTATTTGATCTTTGCGTTCACTTTTTATTTGACTTGGACCATCTTGAAAAGCTGCTTGTAAAAGTGAATATGTGATATTGTAGCTCTGATTCAAAAGTTTAGTTACAAGCTGGAGCTGTGTGAGGTGACTGTACAGTGAGGATTTATCAGACACCCTCTGATCTGCTGTCACTCAGCACCTGGCAATAAAATCAGAGAGCTGCCGTGTGAAAATACACTTCAGCCGCAGAGTACATCAAAAGAAAGAGCTTAATCACAGGGCTCCAAGCCATTGCATTAACAGGGCTTTGCTGCCAGCATCTGCTGCAGCCTGTGAGCAGTGGAGAACAGGGCACCAATTGTGTTATTTCAGCAGTGGAGAGATGGCACATTGGGCAAAGTCCTTGTTTTGTACAAGGAGGCAGAGGGGGGAATCCAGGCTTTATTACCTGGTAGGTTAAATAAGTCAGGGAGCAGGATTGGCTGCATTCACAAAAAATGCAAAAAAAAAAAAAATCCCCCAGACCTATTTTTAGAGTTTATCCTTGCAACTTTCTCCCCACTCCCATCAAAATACAGTATATTGTGGACTTCAGAGGGTTGTTTCTTAGTGGGGTGCAGGGGGTGATGGGTTGTTTTTTGTTTGATACAGATGATTCTTCCCTAGTCTACAAGTGTTTATCCTTTTGCCATCATCTGGGTTATCTTTCACACATACCCAGCTTTTCAGGTAATTAAAAGCTGATTGTGACTATTTAAAACTGAGTCTAAATCTCACTAAAGTAAAACTGCTTTTCATTTTCATTATGCTCTGGAGTTCATCAGAATCCAGTGGCCATTGTTTTTAATGGAGTTCATGCCAGGCTCTCTACATAATGATGCAATATACCTTTTTAGAATTATTCATTTACTTTTTCTCATTTACTGTTTTTGACAGTCATTTACATTTACTGTCACAACAGGTTTCAAAAACAAAGAACATTTTCTTCATCTGGAGTGGATCTGTCTTAGGATATCTTGTGCAGGACAGAATTCTTTTTAGTAGCAAAAGACAAGCAAAAATACTGTCTTGTTCTTGTACTTCTGGTTTTGGTTTGCTAGAGGAATCCCTCAAACTTCAAATTTTCCTGGCTTTTTTGATGTGTAGAAGCTGCAGAGCTTCCATGAAAGATCAATCACCCATAGCTATTCTAGAAATAGGCACAGGAGAGTGAATTCTTGGTAGTTTTTACTTGAAGTTGGTTACATTTGGCTTTGTGGAATAAAATCAACAGAGGACTGTTGCCTTGTTGTATAATATTTTTTTCCTGAAATACTGGTTCCAAGCTTTTTGTACCACATTACCAGCTTTAAAGCTTCCTTGCACACCCGAGTTTCTTGTTGCCTTGCAGGAGGACAGTGACATCCTGGAGCCTGATCTGGACAAAGATGAGGTTTTGCTGCCTCAGCTGGGGGAGCTTTCAGGAGAGAAGCTGCTAACAACTGAGTACTTGGGAGTGAGTACCACTCCTTAGAATCTTGAAATAAATTAATTTCTTGGGTTAAGTGTTTTATTTCAGTAGTTTCACCACTTTCTTCAATTTGTTGCTTGAAGAGGCAGGTGCTACCTGCAGAGCAGTCTGAGTCTTTCATAGTCTGTGTATGAGCTGCTGCTCAGGAGAAGCAGAACTAATGTGAGAAAGGAGCGACCCTTTCACAGGGGGTGGTCAGGCTGTGGCTTAATAATAAGCTACAGGCAGCCTTAGGGTTCTAGTGCTACACCAGTGATTCTGTGAGCACACAAAGCAAAGTGCTGAGCAGGTTAATAATGGAACATTCTGCTGGTCTGAAATTATTTTAGAAAAAAGGAAAGTTGAAAAGTCAACTGCTCCTGCAGGCGTTGTGCCGGATCAAGTATTGTCTGCCTTACTTCAAGCAGCAAAAAGCTATTAAGTAAAAAAGCATAAAGTTTGTATGAATGCCATTTAGTGTGCTGTGACTAATTCGAGATAGTCAGAGGGCTGGAGCACCTCTTTTGTGAAAACAGGCTTAGAGAGTGGCATTATTCAGCCTGAAGACGAGAAGGCTCTGGGGAGACCTTATTGTGATGTTTCAGTCCTAAAAAGGGCTTACAAGAAAGCTGGAGAGGAGCTTTTTCACAGGAACATGTAGTGATAGGACAAGGAAGAATGGCTTCACACTGAAACAGAGTAGGTTAGAATACATACAAGGAAAAAATTCTTCCCTGTGAGGGTGGTGAGACTCTGGCAATGGTTGCCCAGAGAAGCTGTGGCAGCCTCAGCCCTGGAAGTGTTTCAGGTTGGAAAGGTTGGCCAGGTTGGATGAGGCTTTGAGCAACCTGATGTAGTGAAAGGTGTCCCTGCCTATGGCAGGTGGGTTGGAAATGGATGGTCTTTATGAACCTTTCCAACCCAAACCATTCTATTAGAAATGTATGCCTTCTGGATTTGAGAGTCCAGAATCCTGACAATGGAAAAGTGACCTGAGAGAAGATGTCGTGAAAGAGCCTTCAGTGATTCCAGGCAGTTTTATCCAGTGACACCAGAATGCAATTTAGTTTCTGCTGCAATGCTTCTACAGAATTTTCTCTATGGCTTCAAATACTGTTTTTCCACTACATTATTTTTTTTCTTCTTTTCCATGTATCAGATAATGACTCACACTCCAAGAACTAAGAAGAAGCAATTTCCTGGTGTCCATCAGAGTATAGATGAGCCTCTCCAGAGACCTGTGACACCAAGTTATCACAGAACTGTGTATCTAATGTAAGTCACTTTGCATCATGTGCAGTCCTGTGGTGCAAGGCCTCAGGAATGAGTCTGAGGAGTGCTTTGGGGGTCTTTGATGGATTATGACACCCCCTCAGGTGCCTCCCATGTCCGTGGCCTGTGGATGTGGCTTGTGGGGTTGGGGGTTCCACAGCTGGGCCAGTTTGTGTAAGGGAGGATGGGTGTTCAGTGCCTCTGACCAGAGGTTACACCCAGAACTGCCTCCCTCCCTCGTTTTGGGGGGATGTCTGTGTAAACCTGGCCTCTGTGGGCTGTGGTCTCCCTCACCCCAAACCCAGCCAGGTGTGATTCTCTGCTGCATTTGACTTTCTTGTGGATGCATTCTTTTCTCTCGGCCTTGTTTGCTTCTCCTTAGACCTGAGATGATTGAACATAATGTCCCTTTTATCTCACCTAGGCAGCTTAACTCACAGTTCAAAGTTCCAGCCAGGCATCTTCAAGGAGGGGTGAGCTTCTGTGGTTGTAGCTTCTTTATACAGTTTTTGCTATAATGGGCAAAACTCCTTCCTAACAATGTTTAAGGCATGAACCTTCTCAGTCCCTGACAAGCAGCCTTATGGCCTGTTTAGAAAGTATATTTTCAGGAGTAAATCCTCACTATCACTGGAGTGTGTAAGCATTACATTTTTGCTTTACAAGTGGAGAGAGAACCAAGCTTGTGGAAATGAAATTACTTTCCTCTGGGAAGTCAAAAAAATGGTGTCAAACCCATGGGAGTGGCTTTTATTTCCCAGTGTATGTATTGCACTGCAATTTTTGCATCAGAAATAATCTCTGGAAGTGATTGCTGCCTCTCTTTAGCACCATCTACCCAGGCAGGGTGTTTACTTAAGTATCCCAGGATCCAGGAGTGGCACGGGTCTTGTATTTTGGCACATCTTGAGTCTTCTCAGTTATGCAGCTTGTGCCTCTGCAAGACGGCTTCAGGTCACTGCTGGATACAAATTAAAAACACATTTCCATCATGCTGGTTCTGGTAGCTCTTGGTCTAAGAAAAGTGTTAGTTTAATGGTGTGAAACAGCCTTTACAGATTGCCTCACTGTGCAAACTACAGAGGAGAAATGTAAACAGCAGAAATCTAACACTGTGAAAATACATGAAAATTAATTTCCCTCCTGCTCTGCCCAAATGTCAGAAATAATATGAATGTTTGGTGCTTCCATGTTTTGAGCAGGAAATCAGCAATACCATCCTGAATGAGAAGTTTGTCCTTTGTACCTGACTAATTTGTGTGCAGGAAGCTGCACTGAGTGGATGAAAATGTTCTCAAACTACATTTTGCAGCAGAAAAGGACAAGCTTTGATGGCTTTTATGCTGTTCTAATTTTAGTAAAAATTCATTTACTAAAATAAGGAAATACACATTTGGAAATTATTGCAGGAGGAAGACAATAAAAGCTTAGCTGCCTCAGTTGGGAAGCAATAGCTGAACTGGATGTATTTCCTACTTTAAATAATTAAAGTGGCTTGTATCATATGAAACCTCATTAAAAATATTAGACACTTTTGCTCTGGATGCAGCTTGTCTACCAGATACAATCCAGGACAGTTCATCTGAATTAACTCAAGTCTCATATTCAGCTGAGTTGTTAAAATACATAAAAAATTTTGTAAATGTTTCCATTTAAAATTGAAGTGAATATAACTTGTTTGAAGTTCTTCATGTGAGACTCAATGTAATATATTCCATTTAAAAACATCATGAAAGAGGAAGCAGTTGATGAGATACTATAATGTGGCTCTTTGAGTTGTTGGTTCATACCTCCAAAAGGGGGGAGGGCGAAGATCTTTAATGCTGAATAGAAGTATTCACACAGAAAATTAATGCAGAATAGGCACTGCACATGTAGCAGCCATTTCATGCTAATTATTCTATGACTTCCCAGTGCAGACAAGACTCTAGTTACTTCAGATGAATTGTCATGGGATCCCTGTATGGACAAGCTCTTGCTGTATGGAGCTGAGGGAGTCAGGAAATACTGGAAAGCTGCCTTCTTTTTCTTTTTTTTTTTTCATTTTCCCCTCCTTCTTTAAAGACTCTCTGGCTGAGATCACTCAAGGGGGCCTGAACTACTTAATATTCTGCTAGCTATTTCCTTAGAATCTGATTTAGCTGTGAAATCATTAACTGCCTCCTTGGACTGCATCCTTTTTACTAGAAATGTAGTTTAGTTACCTTAACCTGATACTGGGCAGGGAAACTTTCCGTGTCTGCCAACTTCTTTTCACACACTTTTGATACCCCTCTCACTTCTGCTGTGTTTTATTGCTTACTAGTAAGCAATTGTGTCCCTGTTCTGTCCTTCAGCTGCTTCAGTTTCCCATTGATCCACTTCACTTGTGAAATCAAGAGTTCTATTTGTTGCCTACTTTAAGTCTGTGTTGCATATTGCTCTTTAAAGTGAAATCCTTGTAATATTCAGAAGTAAAACTTAAATCCTAGAAAAAATTAAGTATTCAAGACCTCTCAGGCCCATTTCTACAGTCTTTTTCTCTAAGTGTCATGATGGTATTTTGGGTCTTAAGACTGCAGGGAGTTACGGTTTCCTTTCCTTTGCCCTTTTATTGCAGTAGGAAAAAAAGTTAATTTCAAATATGTCTGATGTCAGCTGCTTTGAGGGAGCTACAGTCAAGCAGTTAAATTACATCCTTAGTACTGGTTTGCAATATGAAATATAAAATAATTTCAATATGTACTATGTCATTACAGGCAATTAGAAGAAACTAGAATTTGCTCTGATTAAACTTTTTATACTCTAAGCATTCACCTTGCATTCTCCTTTCTCCTCCAGGCCAGAGATTGGTACCAATTCTTGTCACAATAGGGATGAGAAGCTGCAGTCTCCACCGAGTGGTCCTTCATCCATTTGTGATGGGAGCCAGTCCAGCATTTCTGACTTCTGCATTTCCCCCTCATGTAAGGATGGTCTGTGGATGCTGTTCTTAATTGCTGACATCTTCCTTGACTGGGGCAGGTGTAGGGGGCCTGGACTGTGTGTTGTAGATTGGGGATTTTTTTAGTGTAGTGTGGACATGGCCCTCTGTTTACAGAGCCTGGGTCACTCTGCAGGACCTTGGGCACACAGCAGGCTTTGGCTCAGGCTGAGTGAATGGCCACAGAAGGTAACGTGTGGCCAGCAGACAGCAATGGTCTCACTTGCCTCACTCCATCTTTCTTCCTGTGGAAGTGCCAAGGATCAAACCCAGGGCTTCCGATGTGTGAAGGATGCTCTGCAATGTCCCCTGCCCAGGGAAGGAGCTGCAGCCAGAGACAGTGCACTTCCCAACAGGCAAAGCCCCTTGCTTGATCAAATATACCCTTGTTTGGATCTAAATGAATCTCTGTCTGCTGGCACCTGCAGGCTCTCTTGGCTGTAATTCAGTGTTAGAGCTGAAGGCAGCTGCAGTTCTCTGCTGAGATTTGCAACTGCATTCAGGCCATCCAGGGCTGTGGAGGATGGGCAGCCTGGTGCTGTGTGGCTGCATTGTGGGTGATGCTGCTAAAGATTCTGCCCTTGCAGCTTCAGCTGAAATGAATGCAAACTCAGCTGGGCCCGAGAGCTCGGAAACATGTGATGGAATTGAAAAGGTTATAGCCTTCTGAAACACTTGATTGCTGAACTTCTGATAGCCACGAGATCCTGGAACTTTGGATGTGGGTGTTTCAACCTTCCTTCAGGGATTCATTAACATTTCCAATTACGGATCTAAGGCAAAATGCTCAGCAGTCGTAGATAAAGGATCTTGCAGCATATCCGGGACAGAATTATTAATAAGTTCAGGCAAAATGTGCCTTTTCTTTTCTGAAAAATATGCTTTGAAGCAGTAAAGGAATAGCATACTTTTTACTTTCTCTTCTATTTTTTTAAATTTCCTAAAGGAAATGAAAAGGATTCTGAGAAAAGTAACCGAGGTCTTGCAGACAGGAATTTGCTTGCATAATGCCTGGAGCTGATAAATGTAACATGCTGAAGGAGAGAAGGATGAGAGGATAGGAGCAGGAGAAACTCCTGTCCAGGGTGGACACTTGGGTTCTTGCTGTTGTGTAGCAGTGAGAGCTGCTGTTATCAGCCTCTCTGTGCACAGTAACACCTTGAGTACAGCTCTGGGTTTGGCCAGCCAAGGGTAGCAACTCACACCAGCAAAGGTTGTACCAAGCAAAAGCATACTGACTTGGCAGTTTACCTGCAGAGAAGGAAAAACAATGGATTTTTCCTGCTTGTGCTTTGTAAAGGAAATTAAGCCAAGTAGTTATCAAAGGTGTTCCTATTTGGTGTTGTAAAGTGTTACTGGATGCAATTCCTAAGGCATTATGCAGCCATCCAGAGCACGAGTGAACCAGATTTTGATACCTTTCCAGAGAGGTGCATGCACTCACCTCTGTCACTTTTGCTGTGCTGCAGATGCTGTCTGATAGTTTGTTTTGGAGAGACTTGTGAAGATGTTTAAACAGGCAGCCTGAGACAGTCAGCAAAGTAAACATTGTTGATTTTTGATGAATATTGATTTAAAGCCTTCATGCTGAAGATATTTCTGCCAGCTTAAATGTTTCATTTTGTCAGAACTTCGCTTGTGCCTCTGTTTAAAACAGTCTGTTAGCTGCTTTCAGTCAAAATTATATGCAGTTGGCTACTAATAAGACTGCTAGATTATATTCTTTTCCTGTAGAAAAATCTTTGAGGTCAGAATATACAACATATTGCTAGTTTATATGCATTATACATGTAAAAAGACAAATAATTTTTGTGTGTGACAGAGGAAATTCTTCCTAGCATTAATCTAGGCTATAAAATAACATTAAACTACTTGAGAAATGGCCTGAGGTTTGTTTTGGGTTTTTACAAGTCTTTCATATCTTTTGAGATTTAGAAATGAGGTGGAAGAGAAAAGAGAGCCTGCACTGCTGGACCCCCTGGTTGTTATGTCAGTGACAGGACTTTTATTCTGCAGGAGGATAATTGAGCTGGGTCTTTGGACATCTCCACTTTTCCAAAAGGCAATGGGAATTGTAATATTTAAATGGAAAAGTCTTTAATTGAAGATAATAGAAAACAAGCCATTTCTCTTCTATTGCCTTCTAAGTTACAGCAGGGAATAGAAATGTGTAGAAGTAATGGTACTGCTTCTAGAGGCCTTCATGATGCTCTGCCAAATATCTCTGCTGTGCAATAATTATGCTGTTTATTGACTTCTGATCTTGGTCTAATGGTCATTCTGCAGTACCAGGAACCTGCATGTTTCAGAATATTTGTTTCCAGCATCACCTGAGTACCTTGGGACTCAGAGATTCATGCAGCCAAGTTGAAAAATGAATAGTAAGAGACAAAGAGTGAAAAAAACAGAATAAAAGCTTCATGTAAACAACTAGCCTCATCAAGGGGCTATCTCAAGGAGGCTAAGTTTAGCCTCATGGAACCTTGATCCTCTTTTGTTTTCTAAAAATGAGTCTAGTTCTTAATGTCCTCCTGGAAATATTTGGTTGTTCTTGAATGTCTGATTTTGTCTGGGTTCATCCTCTCCCCCTTTATCCTTTGGTTAAGAATCAATAATTCTTGCACTCTTTCATTTTTTGTCTCCTGTGAGCAGAAAACTTGTGGACCAAAGATGAACCCTGGTCATCTTCCTGCACTTATTATGCTGAATGCCAGACAGAACATGTGCTGGGCAGCAAAAGGCCTGTCTGAGAGTGAACTGATCTGCATTCTTATCAGCAGGAGAGAGCAAACCAGGGCAGCAGCCTGTCCTGAGCCTGGCAGGAATGGAGCTCGAGATTTTCCCTAAACTTTCATTGAACTTGCACGTCTTGGTAGCCTTGTGATTCTAAGCAAACTGAGTGCAAGGCAGAAATTGAGTCTGACAGAAGTAAAACACTTCTTTCTGTCTGCAGTGGCCCTGTTACTGTGTATATGTACAGACAACTGCAAGGGGTTGTGTTTCTGTGGCTTTAATGAGATATTGGACATAGCTGATGTGTTTTAACTGGGGTTCTACCTGCTCCTATCCCATTGCTAGTGCACAGTGTAGCCAGTTTTATTTTCCAACTGCAAAGGGCTTAAATTCCAACTGCAGCTGTTTTGCTCAGGTGATGAGCATAATACACTCTGCCACACGAGCTCAGTAGCCTGCCAAAACCTCAAGATTTCCTTCATACAGCAGGAACTGTAACTTGATTGTATTTCTAATAAAACTGTAAGGAGATAACTCCTCACTGAATTGTGTTTCTTTTTTAAACAGCAGTTGAAATGAAGTCATTGGAAGTATTTGCATCAGGCCGTAGAATGGACCAACACATCCCAGCTGGTGATCCCTTGTCTTCTCAATCTGCTGACTTCACTGAGGACAAAGTAAATGGTCAATCACATAGGTATGATTTATCTAGAGGATACCTAAAATTGTGAAAGGAGTCTGACAGGATTTACCAGCTAATTCCATGCTGCTGTAAAGACAATCTGTGAAGTCATTTGGTGTAGTCTGGCCTGAGACGACTGTGGTGGTGCTGCTTGCCAAACAAAATACCCTTTGCTGTGCCAGAGGCAGCTGTTCAATTTCTAAGCATCTGGTTCAGAATGGGAGAAGTCTCAAGCAAGACATTATTAATGAACTTCACATGTATGCTCAACACAGCCTTCTGAAAATGAAACTTCCTGATTGCTTCCTTAGATGACTCAACAGTAGCCCATGAAAATCATTTATTAGTAAAGAAATAGGTAGGACTATGGGAACAGGACAGGAATTAACATGCAGGAGGAAGAAAAATGAAGCATTTAAGTGGTATAAGAGTGTTCAAACATGCTGAGTTGCTAGCAATGCTGACCAGACTCTCTCATATATCCACTAGATGGATATACCAAAGGGGACAAAGTTATGAGATCACCCAGCACTGGGTTTCAACTCTTCCTTGAAATTATTCCTGTAGAATGAAAGGTCTTGTTCTTCTTATCCTGCTTATCCTGTTCACCTTGAGCCTCTGTGAAGCCTTTGTCATGTGTACAACTGTGATGTTATATCTTGGATGAGAACTAGGAATTAATTAGCAATTGGACCAAAGTTTTCAGGGCCTGCCCGTGTCCTTCAGACATTAACAGCTTTTTCCTATAGCTAATTAGATTGGGCCAAGTTTTAAACTGTGTAGACAAATTTTAAAAGCAAATATGTTCCAGAACTAAAGCACAGAATGGGTGGAGATGTGTTGAAGGAAACGTTTTACCAGCTCCTCATGCACCTGATTTTTTAGAAGTGCTTGGTTCTTTGTGTCAATTACAGCTCTAGTTCTACTTCTGAAAGATTCTGTGTCTAGAACTTTGTCTCCTTCAGGCCTACAGATGCCTGTGTGTGGGTTTGGGTTTTTTGGGGGTTTGGTATGGTTTTGGTTGTTCAGTTGGGATTTTTCCCCAGTTGTGCTGTTTCCATGGCAACATCTGAGAAATTATACATTGTCAATGAATTATCACTGGTTTCAGCTGAAGTGCTTAGTTGCCATACTTCTGGCCCAGCATTACTGGTCTTATTTCTGTTATCTGTTGTAACAGTAGCTAAGCACATAATAGAAATACAAATAGACCATACAAACTTATGGCCAAATTGTTTGCTTTGTGGTGGAGAAAGGGATATTATTTTTTCAGGCTTTGCTTCCAGGAAGCAAGTCAAACTGGCAGCATCTTGTCCCCCACCTTAGTGAGATGCTTTGCTTCTCTGCATAACCTGTTATTAAAAAGGTGTGTTCCCAAATGTGTGTCTTAATCTCAGGATGGATTTTATAGAAGTGAAGGCACAAGAGCAGTATCCTGCAGAGGAAGATCATATCTTTTCATCTGGGTTTCCTCAGCATGTGTGCAGTAATTTGGATTTCCAAATGCAGCCTAGAGTTACAGATACAGGAATGCAGCCATTCACAGTCAAAGAGAGCACTGGGTTTTCTGTGTCAAGGGTTTTTGTTAACGTGTTGGTGTTGCAATAGCTAGACCTGCCTTTTCATTCTTCCACTCGTGGATGCAGACTATAATTTGTTTGCAAAACAAACAGGACTAATAAATCACTGCTTTCCTCATAGTTTTGTCCACTGTAAGAAATGTCTCCTTCCTGGAGGCAAATACCAAGACCTTCCTAGAAGAGATATGTATGAGAAAAGGAGGGCTGAGCTGGGCTGTGGAAGTGGTCACTGCTCCTTCCCCTCTTCCTTAGCAATATAAATTGGGAATTACTCTGTAACTGTACAGAGTTGAGTGAAATGATGCAAAAACAATTGCAGAGAAGAATGAGACCTTAGCAGTGACATTTCTGCTGCAGTTGTTTTATTTCCAGAGGAACAAATGATTGTTCCAGCTGATGCAGGTCAGACTGGCAGCTGGTCTTGCATTGATAGTCCATGTTGCATTTTGTTCATGGGAGAATGTAGCTCTGTTGTGCTTTTTAGCCAGTCAATGATGAATTTGTAACAGACTTCAGTCTACAATTGTGACTGACTGAAAAAGCAAGGGTTTTTGTATTGTGACTATGTCTAGTATAATCCTGATAAAAAAAGACATTTTTATGTCTCTATTGGCCTTGCTTTTCTGAAAATCCAGTAAAAATGGCCAAAAGTCCCAGTGTATTTTTGGACAAAATGGTTTAATTCATCTTTATGTGTTCAAGTCTTTCTTATTTCCTGGTTTAATATTCGAATCCCAGTGTCACTCTGTTGTGTGCTTTTTTATAGACAATTATTTCAGTTTTTCCAAGTAAGCAGTTTTCTTGCTTCTCAATGTAAGAGTAGGTTTTTGTTTGAGTTTGTTGTGGGTTTGGGTATTTTTGTTTGATTTGGTTTTGTTTTGTTTTTACTTTGAGCACACCTTGTCATCAGTGGCTCCTTTTCCAAATGCTGAAGAACATTTCCCACACTAGATTTTTCTTATTCAACTCATCAACTTTTAAAGGATAACAAATAGGAGTTTTAGGTGTTATCCTGGCAATTAGTGATTTTCTGTTGATCTTAACCTATTTATTGATGCAGTAAAAGATGAACTGGTTCTGTGCTACTTGAACACATGGAGAGCCAGATCTGCTCTTCATCCTCTCAGAAAAACAGCAGAATTTAGTCAACTTTAGAGTTTTTGCTACCACCCTATTTCATATAATCCTTTCCTGAAGAGTTTGCACAGATGTGAACC
Organism: Polioptila caerulea; assembly: GCA_013397295.1. Lineage (NCBI taxonomy): Eukaryota > Metazoa > Chordata > Aves > Passeriformes > Certhiidae > Polioptila > Polioptila caerulea. The sequence goes on from VYXF01000682.1 coordinate 357,945, forward strand.
ATTTTGTGAGAGAACTGTGCATCTCTTTCCTTGGTAAAGTGATGTGACTCGCTAGTCTGGCTGCTGAGGTTATGGCCCTGAAACTGGAGATGGTTGAATGGCTATAAAAACACTTCTGGATCTGCATTCCCATACTCTAAAAGGTTTTGTTATCTGTTGTTGAACAAGGAAGAAAAAAAACCCCTCATTTGTGGCTCAAAAACTGCCTTGAGGCTGGTGAATCTTTCTTTTTAATCTACCCAAGAACATCACAGTACACATAAGATTAGAAGAGCACAAGCGAATTGAAAGCCAATTCACTTGAACTAACTCACTTTACCAAAGTGAGTTAAATGACAAAAAAAACAATAACAATGACTCTGCTTTATGGAGATAAAGATGGTTAAATATCTCTGTGGTCTGCCTTGAGGTTATATCTAGTCAGTCTTATTTTTTTGTGTTCTTTTACCAGTCTGTTTCTGCTGCCATCTGCCACCTCCTCCTTTGAAGCTCACACAAGTGTTAACACTTGTGATACTCATGGGTAGCAGTTAGCACATCTCTGCCTTTAATAGTTAGCATATACATATGCAAAATACAGACAATAATGCTATTTAGAATAGAAAAGGAACACTTGCTCAAATCTGCCTGCAAGGTGAAGCAGGGCTGTGGAAGGGCTAATTAGCATTGACTCAGCAGCATTCCCAGGGGAGGAGGGGAGATTAAATATCTTGAAAAATCCTCCTAATCACCCCTTCTGATGGTCACAAAGGGCTCTTTTGATGGAGCTAATAACGCAGGGACTTTCTATTTTAATCACCGATTTTTAGATGGCACCTGTTTGTTCGATGTCCTGCCTTTGGCTCTTTTATTTCCCCTTTTTAATATGATGAAGTTTTCATGTAGCTGTTACTTTAGTTTAACCTTTTCTCTTTTTAAGAGAAAATCGACTCACTAGTGCAAACATTAATTTAGTTTCAGAATTATTTTAGAGACTTGCTATTTCCTGGTAGCCTCCATTTTTGTAACTGGGAAAAACCATATTTATGCTGGGGGCAAGGAAGGACAGTGTATCCTCACGCAGTTATTGACTTAATTTTAAAGAATGGTATTTTTGCAGTATTTGCAGACTGTAAAATAGCAGCACCTGGTTTATGTTCTCAGTGTGAGCAAGAAATCTGTGTGTTTGGGGAATTTATTTTATAGATGCCATCACAGCTTTTTCCTCTTTTGACAACGCCTTCAGGGAGTTCTACAAATCTTATCTCAGACAGGAGCCAGGGAGGCTGCTTATGTTTGCCAAGACTGACCTACACCTGGAAGAAATTGTGGTGTCTGTGCCTTAAAAGGATTTATTCCTGTGCTGTAGCATATCTATGTATTTTTTGCACCTCAGAATGAGTCACTGGATGTGATAAACACAACAGAAAACAAGCTAAAGATCAGTTGCTGGTTTGCAGGGAATTAACTGATCCTGTTGTTCACTCCTTTTGTGTGAAGAGTGAGGTTTGAGCAGGATGGACAGAGCCAGGTTGGAGGCTGTGCAGTGGGCACAGGTCCCAGGCAGTTCCTGTGGTGCCATGTTCCTTTCCCTCTGCAGTCTCCCAGAGGTGTGAGCTCCTGCCAGGCTGTCACAGCACGTACTGCAGGTTTCACTTGGTTGCAGAGTTACTATGCATGCCTATTTCCCCATGCATTGCTAACCCTTTCCCTCTCCTCCTGCAGTGACTTTGCCTTAGCCTTCACCAGCAAACCTAAGATCCCTCGCACTCCTGACGGGCAGGGCAGCAGCCCTAGAAAGGGAAAGGTCCCAGCCATTGCCCCCCAGTTCTCTCAGTCTGGACCCCAACAAGCAAGCCATGCAAGCTTCTCAAGATCATCCACAAGGAGTAGACAGAGTAAGTGGAAAATGTCATCGTTCTGTTTGTCATTCCTTGGGCTGGGAAAGGAGGGAGCCTTGTAGAAACTCTTCAGGACTGAAGTCATCGGCTACAATGTGCCAGGAGTATGTGACATTGTACTTGTCATCTGCAGGATGTACGACCATGTAATTATATCCTGCTGAACACTGCTCCTATTTCCAGACTGTCATGTGAGCAGTTAAGAGACATGCTTTTTCCTGTCTCTGGGTGGAGAAAAGTGGCCCAAATTCTCAGGAGTTTTGGGGAAGCTTATGAGTCTCAGATTAGACCTTCTCTAGATGTCATCAGAGTTTTTCCTTTTCTTTAGACACTTGTTCATCCCACTGTGTAACTTGAAGTCGGATCCCTGGGTGTGTCTACACTGCAGCTGAATGTAGAGCAGATGTCAGGCAGCTCAGGAGATGGCTCAGGGCAGCTTGGTAAGCAGAGAGCCAAGCACAGTGTGATGCTCATGGCAGTCTCCTTTCTGCTGGAGACAGGTACTCAAGAACCACGTGGCTGTGCAGTGGCCTGCAAAAGGTTATAAAAAGTATTTCATCTGTGGGGGGGGTTCAGCAGAGAGGGTGGCTTTGGCTTGAGGATAGAGGAAAATGATGGACACTTTGAGCTGGGCAACACAAGCTCAGTACAGAGGAAAAGTTGATCTTGAATGCTCACACATCAGTAAACATGTGTGTTGTGTCAGCTGTGGAGTTTTTTGGGGTGGAGAGGTAAGAAAGGTGCATTCTTCAGTATTGAACAAACTTTATCCCAGGTGTGTGACTAGGAAAAGCTGGATTCAAATACAATTCTGTGTCCATCATCAGTGAAAATGGCAGAAGCAAATGCATCATAACAAGTTTAGTGATGATTATTTGATCACAATGTAACATCAGCTCTATTCTTTAGCCATAACTGTTACCTTGAAACATTTGACAAAAACCTCGTGAGTCAATATCTTCCCAAGAAACTCTAAATGTCTTATAATCATTAGCTAGCCATTTCAGATACAGAAAATGAAATGAAGAGAATTTAAATAACCCAGTAAATCAGTAACAGAGCTGGAAAAAGCATTCTGAGCCTTCTGTGTTGCTCATTCATTGTTCCACACAGTTGCATGTGCAGAGAGGTGGTGTGGTTTCGTTCAGGGAGTACAGGTGAGGCATTGGAAGGGAATGTTCTTGGTGGTGAAAGGAGGTTTTGACCTGGAGGCTCCTTGCTTCAACACTCCTGTGCTGAGGTAATGAAGCTATTTCAGCTTTACCTTTGCTGCATGTGCCCCGAGTTTTACCTCTGACATCAGTGCTCTCTATTTCCTGTGACAGCAGCACTGTTCTGCCCTGACTGGATGTGGTGTTAACACCCAAAAGTCTGTCCCTGGTTCCTGTTTCGGTTCATTTCCAAAACCATTGGCCCGTTGAAAAGAAGCCCTAGTGAAGACAGGAAAAGCACTGTGTGTGTGTGTGTGTGTGCGCAAAAAAATCTTCTGCATGTTCTAGTTTCTCCAGGGCAGCTTTACACTCCTGGGTAGAGTGTCCTAGGAGAGATGTGAGATACCAGTGTTGCTTTCAGGAGACTCTGGAGCAAGATCCTTTTCCAGTGGCACAGTGTTAAATGTATTTTATTTTTAAATTGCTTTAAAATAGATCACTTGGGGTTCTCTGTGGATTCAGTATATGTGATCTGTTAGTCCAGATACTTGAGGTCTTCTAACTTTTATTGTTTTATTTGTTTTGTACTATACCTCTTCTCTTTGCTATCTGTCCACATGTGCCATGAGAGTGTCAGCAATTGAATGTTAAACTCTTGCTGCTAAAAATAGCAAATAAATTATTTTGCAAACCACTAATCTTCCACTCACTCTGTGTACGTGTATCCAGCCTTGTTGTCTGCTGTCTCAGAGCACCTATTAGCTCTTGTCCATCCTGCAGGGGCTTTCACACAGGTGTTTATAGGTGGGAAGAGTTACATGAAGGTTGTAAGGACCAGATTTTTAAAGGACTAAAAAGGGTTTTAAGCACCTATGCTGAAACTTGAGGTTCTCAAAGGTAATTCTCAGCTGTTACTTAAAGATGCAGGGAAGGGGCCTGAAGCAAGTGAGCCCCTAATGTTTCCCTGGTAAAGCTCTGTGCTTACTGCTCCTTTAATTTCCCAGCTGACTCATCTGTAGGTCAAAAATGGTATCAGATGCACAGATACCAGCAATCAGTAGATTCCAGCAGTTGCTGCCTCCCATTTGCCTGATGCATAGGTATGTAGGATTTTCCATGTCAAGAGACTCTGTTCCAGTGGAAGACTAATTTGTGAGTTTCTTGGTATTTCTGGAGAAATTTAAGTTTTTATATCTGATAGACATGATGAGAAAAAGATTACTTTCTGATTTTACTTGATGCATTCACTTATTTTAGAGGCACATTTTTAGCTTGATTTTAGTATTTATTACAGGTGTATTTTCTGGAAACAAGTTGATTTTGTGTAAACCTACCTGAACTAGCTGGACCACTCCTCTTGGAGCACGGAGTGTGTGGAATGCCTGAGGAATGCAGAGGAAGCCCAGGTACTTAGTGTAGCTACAGGCTTGGGGCCAGATTCCTGCTGATCACAGAATTCTAGAGCAAAAGCAAGCTCCTCCAAGTAAAACCAGCCATGCTGGGATCCTCTGTGATTTCCACTTCCCTGCTGGCACAGGGATGACACTGGCAGCATGGCTGGAACTAGGGTGCCACAGGGAGCATAGACACCTGCAATTTTACACGTTTTCAGCTGTGTTCCATGTGGGCATACTTGTGTGGTTTATTCCACTCTGATCCTTATTCTCTGTCTGTTCCAGGCAACTCTGCATGGGCGTGCTGAAGCTGTTTGCAGTGTACCAAGTTCTGTCTAAGGCACATTGGAGCTAGGGCAGTACAAAAATCTCTACCAGAAGAATGGGGAAGGTTTTTTCTTGGGAGTGCAACAGGGCCCTGTGATGCCCTTTCAGTTCTTTCAATATCCCCTGAAAAGGGATTGCCATAAATACATTCTGCAGTTTTAAGTTGCAGCATCACGAGTTAAAGTGCTTTTCTGCATGATTTTTGTGATGTTTGTGTCCCTGTACAAGTTGAACAAGTGTTGCCCTCAGGCAGCTTCTGTCTTGTAATGAATCCTGCTTTCAGCTGACAGACCCTTTGTCGATGTTTTTCTGCAGGCAGCCAGTCCTACAGGAAGTGAGAACAGTTCCTTTCCTCGAGAATCACCTGTCACATTGTTGAAGGACAGAGCCAGCTTCCTGTAATGAGCTTTACTGGTGACCTGCAGAGGAGAGTGAGGCTGTTGACACGGCAGGCCTTGCACGGATTATCTGATGGGATGTGTCTGTGGTCTCTAAAGCTGGCTAAGACAAGGGCCTTGTTATTAGAATTCAAGGTCTCAGTAGCAGCCCAGGACTGACATGGGAGATGGATATTCTCTGATAGTTTACTCTAAAGTGACATTGCCACCTTGAGAAGAAACTCTTGCTCTCTGCCATCTGTGTCAGAGTGAATGGCCTTTGGAAACAGAATGTAGGCTTAGCCCAGGAGTTCTTACCAAGCAACTGTATTTTTTACTTACTGCTTGCTGAAGCAGCCTGCCAATTGCTTTTCTTAAAATTTTGCCTGTATGAGCAGGTTGGGAGGTGTCTGTGTTCAAAGGACCTGTGTGAAGAGGGAGAGTGCCACGTGAGCAGAGCTTCCTGCCCGGAGCAGTCCTGTGTGGGGCAAGATCTGTATGGCCTCCAGACCCTGAAGAGGAGGTATTTTATCAACTTCTGGTTGACCTGTAGCAGATGAAAAACACTGTTACAGTGCTCAAGGCAGCATCCATGCTCATCTCTGAGGTCTTTGCAACAATTACTCCTATTCCTTCTTTCTGCATTTTCTTATTAATTCTACTGTTAATTATTTGTGGAATGAAAAATCTTTTTCCCCTTGAATGAAGAGCATGAAGAGTTTTGCTTCTTCATTCATAGAAGAAACCATGAGAATGTGAACAGATCAGAAGCAACTTTCTCTTTACATGTAACTGTGCTCCATTTTCTGTGGTCTTTGTTGCCTTTTTCATGTTTTTCACTTCAGAGCAATGACTGTTTATGTCTTTATGGAATTTGTGCTGGTCTTTGGTGCATATGAAGTGCTGGCTAGGCAAGAGAGATCAGGAATCCTTCCACTAAATAAAAAGCAGCAGTTAGTTCTGCCAGTGAATTACAAAGCTAGTGCTGTTTGTTGTTCTTTCTCTCAACAGTAACAGTGACCAGGAAACACTAAAGTCTTCACTGGAGGTTGGCTTTTCAGTAACACCCCCTCATGTGACAGCTGTTGGGACACATAAATGCAGTTTACATTGGAACTCGGCTGCTGCTGCTGAGGCAGAGATGTACAAAAAGCAGACAGTGTATTTGCCATAGTCAGACTTCAGAAACAAATGGTGATTATGAAAACAGGGAAGGTAAGGCTTCGGTTTTGGAATTTCACCTTGAGAAACAAACAAGTGGAACACAGCCTGAAAGGTAAAGCAACTGCTCTAGTGACACTGCCTTCCCCTTAAGAGTTGTAAAGCCATTTCCATCGAGCCAGAAGAAAGCTTTGAGCTTCTGACCAGATGTTGAAGTGGGTCTCTTGCTCTGTCATGGCACCTGAAGAGCCAAGGCCACTGATGTCATTGCCTCAGACTCACTGAGATCAGTGGTGCTGTGTCAAATGTTTGCAGATAGGGCTCCCACAAAGTTCAGGAAACCCCTTTGGATAGACTTTAAATTGGAATGGGGATGTTTTGTAGGAGAAGACCTCCAGTAGCTTAAAATCCAGCCAATTCATGTGGAAGTTGCAGTTTACTGCTCACTAACACCAACCTAACACAGGCAAAGTAGGGGTGTTGCTTTAGCTCCCAAATTGCACAGGACATGAAGAGACTACAGACACTTGGTAGCCTCTGTCACACAGATCCCGTGCAAGACAAAGAAGTCACAGAAAATCTCTGACTTGTGCTTAGATTCATCTGCCTCCTCTCAGAGCTGATAAACACAACTAACTGGAAAATGTCCTCTGGTTCACAAAAAAGCAGTCATGGAAAACAGCCATAAAAGTTCACCTCGTGGCTTTCCAGGGTAGGCAGAATTTCCTCTGAAATTCTGGGTTTTTTTCCAGCATGTAACATCAACAGACAGGTTGTTAACCATGAAGTGCTAAGCAGTTCATTTGCATACATGAATAACACCGAATGCTCCAGTAGCTGAGTTTTATCTTACATCAGTGCTGAGTTTCATGTTGGATCTATGCTATGTTCATGTTAGATCTGATTCTGTAAGATGGAGAGCAGCTTTTGAAAAGTGCTGAGAGCAGACTAATTTTTCTGTGTTTTGGCTGGGGGACAGCAACCCCAAAACCTCTCTGATTTTATGAGTTGGGGTAAAAACTTCACCACCCCTTGCCAGACACCCAGAGGTGATTGGTAGGTGTGGCAGCTGCTCCAGCATATCAAGATTCATGAAAACCAAAATGCATCTTGCTGAGTTGGACTGAAAGGAACAAACTGAAGTGTGTGTGCTTGTGTGTTTCTTGCTCAGGCCTGTTGCAATGCAGAACTCTGTATTTTCCCATGTTCTCTTAGCTGTGTGAGTATGGAATTTGGAATCCAAGACTATTTTTATAGTAAAGCATGAGAATTTTAATTTTCCAAATACCTGAGAGAAACTATGGATGTGCTTAGAAATAAGTTATCAGCTGAACAGTAATTTGAGAGGCCGAGGAAGTAACATATCCTCCTTTCCTCTGCCTTATTTACAAAAAAGCCCCTGTGGTGGCAGTCAGAAGTTTTGAAGCTAATGAAAAATGTCAGTTCTGCCTTTGTTCTGAGGGCTCCAGTGTTTGGGGTGGAAAGGTCCCTGAATGGAGGTCAGTAGCACACACATGGCAAATTCAGCACCTCACTCTCAAAAGTTGTTGGGTGTCTTTTCTTATGTACCACGAAGAGGCAGCTGCTAGATTCAACACCCTCGGGGGAATTCACAACAGGAGTAGTGGAAATTGCTGCCCCAGTGGGAGGGGTGTGATTGCAATTAGAGTGGCTGTAATTTCATTCACAAAAGGCAAATAAAATTATTGCAAATGACACATAGATCTGCAAGGAAAGTTTTTCCGGGACCAAAGTCCTAAGTGGTGCTACCAATGCCTTTTGGATGTAGCTGCTGTATATTCAGTGTCATTTTGTTTATGCAGAGTGTTATTTGAGACTGTGTAAGTCTATTGAAGTTTGCATAGAGGGCTCATTCTGTATGCATGCTCTAAAATTATCTTTCCATGACTAGATAAAAATGCTCCTAAAGGGTTTTATTCCCTTCTTTCTCTTTTTGATATATTCGGTTTGGGGGTCATGCAACTTTTTTGTGTGCATTTCTTTACATTTTACTCTGGTTTATTATTGACAAATTCTGTCCCCAACAGTTTTTATCTCCATCTAAGTGGAAAACAGCTCCCTTCAGTTCAGTCTGGCCTGCCTCAGCAGAGGTAATGTTGTTTACTCAGAAGTGTTGCAAAGCAGGCATGAACCACTCATTGTTTGTGGTCTCTCATGAGGAGAGCCCAGGCATGTGAGATGCCATCAGCGACACTGGGTTGGTGTCAGAGGTATTATTTGTTGTACAATTTAAGTGTGTAAGGGAAGACAAGCAAGGAAGTTCTCTGGAGGGAAAATATTGCTATGATGGGGAGTGACATTGGTTGCTTGGTTTGGCTTTGAATTGTCCCTTTAAACAAAGTTTCACTAATCTTTATAAATGGTGGTGGAGATGGCAGTGCAGAGATAAAGAGCTCTGCGTGGTGTTCATGCACGTCTTGGTGTAGTGGTAGCAGAAAAGCAAACACACTGCCTTCCTTGCAAGTGTTTAAGTACTTCCAGGGTTACAGTTCAGCTAGGGGCTTGAATTTATCTTTGGGGCAGAACTTCCTGGCAGTTTGGACCATCCACACGCTTGCAGTCTGACTGACTATTGGAACAAGCACTTTCCTGGGAGAGGAAATGTGGGAGGGTTGGGGGTGCTCCTTGCTGGAGTGTAGGGGAGGAGTGCATGAGCCCTGCCAGGCACCCCGGACACCTCCTGTGCTGTGGGGGCCCCTGAGCTCGAGGGGGTGTTTGGGCATGGCAAGCAGAAAGGATTTATATCATTACAGCCCTGCAAACCTCCACTGATCCTGTGGGAACCCAGCACCAAAATGCCTCAGTGACTGAGCCGTGTGGACTTCGCTGGGCTAGGCTGCACTTTTCCAACTTACTCACAGAGATTGTGAAAAGAGGGAGACTCCTGAGAGTTTATTGACAGGTGAGAAATAGCAAGATGTTTCAAGACAAACAAAACAGACTAAGGCCAGAGTGTTCTGGCCAAGCTATGGCAATCTGCTGCTAATGGACTTGAAAAAGAAACCAGCTTCTGGGTGCAGAACGTAGAACACTGTCCTACTATGTTATCAGACCAGTAATTCTGTAGCCTGACATCTTGTCAGGAGCTGGGATCTGGTATTTCAAAGCAAGTTTCCTCCCAACTCCAGGCTGCTTTCTACCCTGCAGTGACATTGTATTCAGTTACAGCATCATGATCCAAATTTCCACTTTTTGAGGACCTGGTGCTCTCCAAACAACAGGCTCAGTGGCACACCCTAGGACATCTAATAACTTTCTGGAACATGTCCTCCTTTTAGTGCAAGTTCTCTCAGCAGTCCTTGGCATATGGTCCAAGTTTCCAAGAAACTAGGGCAGCAATTGATGGCAGTGAAAGTGAGAATGCTTCACATAAGCAGTAAGAGATCCAGGTGACAACTTTAATGTTTTGTTCTTATCTCCTTCAAATATGGGAAATGCTGTTCTGATACAATTTTAAGTCAACAGATTTGGGGAGTGTCAGTTATTTTGTTCACTCTGCATGTGACTGACCTAGCACTGCATTTAATTTCAAAAATGGTGTTTGATATGCCTAGCTGGCTTTCATCTTGTAAGTCTTTTAAAGTGTTACTTCATTTTATTAGTTGGTTTGGGTTTTTTTAATAGTGCTGAGAGCTAATTCTTCTGAGTAAGCAAATAAACAGGACAAATAAAAAGTAGCAGATACCTGAAACAATAAGGTTTATTCTGTAGATGTTTAAGGTGCCTTTTATATTAGGCTGTAACTGACAGCTACAAATATTGAGGCCATTTGAAAATAAGACCACCTGTGGCAGATTTTAGGAGTTCGAGGACACCTCCCTCTACTGATCTCAAGGAAAAATTCTGGCTTTGTAGATCCAGATTTAGCTCTCCTCCTCTGAGGAGTGAAAAAGTCGAGCTGGAGTGAGGATGGGATGAGAGTGCTGGAAATAGCAGCTGTGTGCCAGGTGCTGCAGTTCCTCCTTTGGGCTGCCGTGTGCCGCTCTGACCGCCCGAGCCCCTGCCTGGACCCGGCTGGCTGTTGGCAGAGGTTGAATCCTTGCTGAGAACAAATCACTTTATTGTTCGTGTCTGCTCATGCACTGCCCTTTGGGAGCGTGGTTCATGTTGTTGCAAGAAGCAGAGCCATTAGCACCAAATGAATTCTTTGTCAGGCAGCACAGTCTCCCTGAAATTTTTACTCTTCTCCAGCAGCTCTACCCCAGGATCAAATTTGCAGTATCGTAGGGGACTGACTCCTGTTAAGCAGATGACTTTTTGTTAATTCTGCAGATTGTGGCCTACCATGATTTTCCATGAAACTGGCTCCTTTCTATTTCTTTCTCATTCAAGTGAGCAGCTGGGCAATGAAATGTGGCAGCTCAGGGACTTGAGGAAAACAATTCTGTTTCGATTAAGCCCCTTCCACCCTCAAGGCCTGTGGAAACTGGGCTGTTTGAAACAACATGACTGTACCAAAAGCTCCATGCCAGGGAGCTCCTAGCCATGAGCCACCAGCTCAAGGGATGATCCCTGGCAAAGCACAGAAGCAGTTCTCAAGGGTCCCATCATCCCCCTACAGCTGCCACTGTCCTGTTTCTGGCCAGAGCCACGGACTGGGTCTGTCCAGAGCAGCTGCATTAGTGTAACCACACTGCAGCTGGGAGCAAATCATGGACTGTGAGCCATCAAAACTGGTCCCAGGGCTCATAGTCAGCCTCAGTGCTTGTGTGACACAAGGCCCTGAGCAGCTTGGCCCACAATTAAGGCTTTTAGCTCCTAACACAGTACAGAGTAAAAGCAAGAAGAATTTGGCTTGCTTCTCCCAAAATTAAGAAATTGGTCTGGTTGAGTCCTTAGTCATATGTGCCTGGAGCTGACCTGACATTTAGTGTCATCATCTTGCTCAAACTCAGGATCTGGCCATTGAAGAGAGAAATAATTGACTTTTGATTTGTTTTCCACATAGATGAAAAACTTTGAGTGTCTGAACGGCTCTTTCCTGGGCTGTAGTTCAGAACCTTGGCGTGTTTTGGACAGGGGCAAGGAGAGAGAATGGTAAGGCTGTTTCCTCTCTAACCCTTGGTATCCTGGTGACTCTGAGGTAGTGAGGATGCACGTTTTCACAAAGCTGTGCTGAGCATTGCACAAAGGTGGGTGTGAGCCACTGTGAACTTCCACAAATCTCAGACCACGCTGGGGCTCCTAAGGTTCTCTGAAACCACATCTACAGCAACTGAAGCAGTGTCAGCACTCGTGTCACTGCCCAAGTCACCCAGAAATGGCAGCAGTGAGAACCAATTTCATCACAAGTGATTTGGCTCCTGGGTCATGTCCATGAACAGGACAGGGACCAAGGCTTCTCAACCAAAACCAATCCAGGTGATCTGACACCTTTCTGGTGACAGTAACACATTTGTATCAGGAAAGTCCAATCTGAAAAAGGTATTTCCTTCCTCTGCATCTCATTATTTTCATGATTTGTTCCTAGTGAGTTGGAAATATCTCCTGTGTTTCAACCCAGTCCAGCTTCCCCCAAGCTGCTCTGAGGAGGCAGCTACTTTTCTACAAGCACTTGCTCCTTGCTGGCAGGAGGGGATTGATTAAACTTTTGCACAAAGCTGGTAAGTTTTGTTCAGGGACCTAAAATAAGTTTCAGAGGGAATCTCAGCACATTCATAAAATCTGTCCCTTTATCCTGCAGCAGTGACCTCTCTGAAGAGTGTCCTTGTAGTTTCCTGTCTCTGCTTCCTTCCCTCTCTCTAACTTTTTTGTTTTGTTTGGAGTGGAGGGTTGCCTTATTTTTTCCTGCAATGGGAATTATTCCATGGGGCTGGATCATTTCATGCATTATAGAGGCAAAGGAGGCTTTGAAAGATGCTTGTCCTAAGCTGGAATTCTGTGAAAACTGGCTGGATGTTTGGTGCTTGCTGGTTATAGCCCCTTTCTTTTCACCTGTACCACAGCCTCTTCCTGCAAACAGACCTGGTCCCAAAAAGATCCCAAATTAGAGTCTCTGGTATTACGCAGGAATTCCCTTCCTTTTGTGCTGGGGCTGATTAAAATCTCTCATTAACTTTACCTTCTAACGTCAGTACTTCATGCAAAGCCATTTCCTAGTAAGAAAAGTTCAGGGCAACTCAGCCCTGAAGTGTTACCTGAAGTGTTACCTGAGGTGAGACCTCTGCTCTTCATTGGACACCCCTCAAACCTTTCTGGGCAGCAGGAATGGGGCAGTGTGATCACAGATGAGCTGGCATATTTTGCTTCTTTCTCCCAGCACAGACAGCTGTCCTGGGCAGAGAACTAAGCTCTCAGGCTGCCTTATCTTCTGCAAAGCTGCCTGGTCCAGCAGCTTGGCACAGGCACTGTTGTGACCCACGTGCTGCTCTGAATTAATTTTCTCTGGGCTATGAGTGTGGTTTGTACCGGGAATACCCTGTCCTTGCTAGGAAATCAGCTCCTGGGGAAATATGTCCTTGCTTAGGCATGTGGGAGATGATGGAGGGGGTGTTATCAGCACAACCTTTGGGGTGTGTGGTGAGTTAACCCTGGGGGGCAGCTCAGCCCCACACAGCCTTCATCTGCTGCCCCCCCCCAGAGCAAGGCAGGAGAGAAGCAGAAGGGTGAAAATGAAAAAATCTGTGGATTGAGATAAAGATAGTTCAGTAGGTACAGCAAAAGCTGTGTGCACCAGCAAAGCAAAATAAGGAATTAATTCCTGCTTCCCACAGGCAGGCAGGTGTTCAGCCATTTCCGGGAAAGCCACAACAGTTACTTCATCATACACAACTCTTATTTGGGAAGACAGACGTCCTAACTCCTCCTTCCTCCCGGTTTTTATTGCTGAGCACTTTGGCACACGGTCTGGGATATCCCTTTGGTCAGCTGGGGTCAGCTGTGCCCTGTGCCCTCCCCTTGCCTTGTGCACCCCCAGCCTGCTCACTGGGCAGCGTGGGAAACAGAGCTGGCCTTCGTGCTGTGCAAGCAGCAGCTCAAACAGCCCTGCCTTATCGGCACTGTTTTGCTCCCAGATCCAAAACACAGCACCACATCAGCTACCAGAGAGAAAAGGAGCCCCCAGCCAGGGCAGGTGTGCCTTTTTGTTGTGCTTTGCATGGGACTGGCCACAGCACACGAGGAGTGGAAGCACAGTACAAGTCAGGAGAGGCAGAAACTCCTCTGAGGAACTGGGTGGTGGCAGCAGGGGCTGGCGTGGGGCTGGACACAGACAAGTTAGAGAGTGGACACTGAAGGTTTTCCTGAACACTTTTGGGGAGATCTGAAAGGATGTGGCATACAGCCTTGAAAGGAGAGAGGACTCTTGGTCGTCTGCTCTGTCTCCAGGGAGTTGCTGGCAGGGACCTTTAAACCCCCAGCTGAGCAGGATGGAAGAGATCAATACTGCCCTGGGAGCTGGTGCTTGCTTTTCACCACTTCGGGAAAGGTTGATGCTACTGCAGCAGCTCCTCCAAGTCAGGCTGTCACTGCCTGACTGTGCCAGAGCTGGTGCAGGCTCCTTTTCAGCCTTATGGATCAGCCTAGCAGTTTTTTAATCATGATGAGGTTTTCTTCTGTGTCTCATCATGAGTTGATGCAAGAGATCTGTAACTGCCCCAGATGGCTGCTGCTCTGCCTGTGCAGATTTGGGCTCTGAAACAGAAGGATGGGAAAAGAAAATAAGCTAAAAACTCTGGTTTGCTAAAGTAGCACCAAATCAACAATGCAGCTGCATTTCAGCCTGGATTATTCTTTAGAGCCACTTGTATTCAGGATCTTCTTACAGCAGATCAAACCTGGAGTTTGACCTGCACTCAGGTGTGTATGTACCAATTAGTTTGTATTAGGCTTAACCATGGAGAAGGTCATACAATAGTCTTGGTTCAGGAAAGGCTGAATCAATATGAAATGGAGGTTGTTCCTGTAAAGATTCAGGAATGGAAACTTTACCACCACACCTACTTTCAGAACTTACACATCACAAAGAAGTTGAGAAATACCTTTGTGGTGGGTGATTGTCTCAAATGCAAATGTCATAGTTTAAAAGTGCCTCCTTATTTTAACTCCTGAGAGAGAGAGAGAGCTTTGCACTTGCCTCAGGGGAGATTGCAAGAGAAAAGCAGGGGAGATATGGGGCTTCCCCCTGAGCATCGCTGGAGGGTGGGCAGCAGGGCTGGGAGGCTGCTGGGGACCAGCACCCCAAAAAGGTAGAGAGTGAGTTTTAGGAGAGGTCCTATTTTAATCCTTATTGTTTAATCTGAGGGTCCCATTTCATGCTGTTAGGGGTGGTTCTTAGGATCCCTTACTGCTGTCTCACGAGTTCTTGCAGCAAAGTGAAATTATTTGGGCAGGATGAGGGTGCAGGAACTGCTCTGTGCATAGGGAGGGTGCAGCTGGGGGAACAGCAGCAGTGTTGTGCTTATGGGGGCTGCTGAGATTGTCTGGAGACTTAAAATGTCAACATCATCAGTACTAGCTTCTTATTTTATTTTCCAGGCACAGTTTGAAGCTAACATGCATGACCCTGAGGGTGAGAAATAGAGGGTGTTTGTCCAGACAACTCCATGTCTCCTCCACTGGTGTGGTTCAGGAGGGAAGCTCTTACACACTATTAACTTCACAGTGAAGTTGAAACAGTTTTGATTCTGCTTCTACATAAACTTAGCCCATGCTGTGCCCACATCAGCTAAGAGCTGTTACGTGGGATCTGACTTTTCCTCCACATCTGCTGAATGTACAACCCACGCCAAAGACTGGGGCTGTGCACACCCAGCCCAGGTTTTCCTTTGCTGTGCCACCCCCAGTCAGTGGGGTGCAAAGTACCAGAGCTACACATCTCCTCATGCACTGTTCCTTTTGCTCTAAACATGAATTTTACTTTTCCCTGCTGCATTGTTTCGCGCAGGCAGCATCTGGTCAGGTTTCTGTTGCATAAGTGAGTTTGCTGGTATTGGGTTTTACTCAAACAATGTGTTCTGCCACAAAGGAGCAGGTTCGAGCAGGTTAGAGCTGTCCAGCCTGGTCGTGCAGGAACCAGTGACGAATAAGGCTCCATAAATACATTATTCTGCCTCTCCCCTTCCATCACACGTATATCAATTGCTTTTCCAGATTATTGAGAAAAGAATCTCTGTGTTTCCTGGGTGTGAAATGTATTGGTTCTCCCTTTGCAAGCAATGAAGATAATGTTGCTGACAGAGCTGCGGCTTGGCGCAGGGCTCTGCCGCTGGATGGGTGATCCCAAGGCCAGCAGGAGCACTGGAGATATTTGCGTCAGCCCTGGGAGCAGGTTGCTGCTCTGGGACTCACCTGGGACTCGGGCCCAGCCCAGATCAGAGCTGCCTGCAGGGGCAGGGCTCCCCTCCTTCCCTGCTGACCCCAGCACACAGTGCCCTGCAGGGCTGGGGCGTGGGAAGTGCTCACTGGCCCTTCCTCCACTTCAGCAATGCTAGGCCTGGGAAATGGGGTCCCTCTGGGCTCTAGGAATCTCAGGGCTCTGTATATATTTAAACCTCATCCATGAACTGTCCCCCTGTGGCTGCCACCACCCTCCTTCAGCATCATAATATCTGGCACAGCTGCCATTGCCCTGAAAGCTGGGTCTTGTCCTCCCTACGCACTCCTTGGGCTGTGCTAAGGGGATAGGATCCATCATAGGATCATAGGATCCATCCCCCTGCTCCTTAACAAAACCAGGCAATGTTGGAAGGATAACTGAGGCAGAAGGAGTGGGAAAGGTTTCTGCAGCCTGATGCAGCAGCACTTGCTCTCTGCTCCAAGGCAGTTCGAGTCCCTGGGCTGTGCTCACCACAGCATCCTGCAGTGTCTGGTGACTGTCCTTCCCCTGGAGCAGCTGGTGTCCACACACACATACATGGCTTCACCCCACAGCCACGAGTGCAGTTTCCAGGTGACCTTTCCGGGGTTAAGCACAGCTTGCAAATGAGCTTGCAAAACCTCATGCCTCTTTCCAGGCTTATAAAACTCACTCATTCGTTGTGGTGGTTTCATTTGCGATAGGAGCTGAAGAGGGACTTCACTGCTACCGAAACCTGGCGAGTGCCCAGAGGGGAGGGCGGCTGTGATGCACAGCTCAGCCCTTCAGCATTCCTCCCACCAAGATTCTGAGATTTCCCTGCTCTGGCCCTACTTGTGGAAGAGGACAAACAAACCCTCCAAGGAGAAATGCCTGGGTGAGGGCAGAGGTTTGTCAGGCAGTCAGTAGCAAAGCCCTGGTGGAGATTCCCCTTGAGCCTGTTCAGCTGCCTCTCACAGTGTAGCACAGTCAGGGTTGTGGGTTTTTCCCATCAGCCCAGTTCCCAAGCCCAAAGCTGAGCTTGGTGCAGGTCCAAATGCTCTGCAGGTGTAAATCAGCACAGCTTCAGCTGCCACACTGCCCACGGTGTGAGGGTGAGTGAGACCCCTTTTTGTCCCCTTTGTCCCTTTTGTCCGGTCTGTGCTGAGAGCTGTGGGAATGGTGATCTCCCTGGACAGACAGAGGAATCTGTTTTGTCAGGTATTTTGGGCATTCAGGCAAACTGAGCAGAAAATGACAGGTGAAAAACACAGCAAGAGGCAGGAAGGAAGGAGGCAGAAGATACTCATGGACTCTCATGCCCGGAGGTTGCCGCTGTGTTCCTGCACATCCCCACTGTGTCACCCAGGGTCACCAGAGTTCACCTTGCTCTTTGTGTCCCCTGAGGCATGCATGCCTTGCTGGAGAGGCCGTGAGAGCTGAAAAGCCCCGGTGTTAGGCTGTGGCAGGTTGGTGAGGCTCCTTGGGGGTACACCTGAGCACCACCCTCCCCTACAACTCCAAGCATGGACTTCCCCAGGCTCCAGGATTCACCCCTGGCCATTCGACACAAGAGTCTGGGCCGGGCCCGCAGGTGCCCTTGCACAGGCAGGGAGGGCCCTGTGCGTGCAGGGGTTGGTGCTGCCCTGCAGGCAGTGTGGCTCCAGCCCGCGCTCTGCACAGCCCTGCCCCTGAGAAAGTGCAAGCGGCTTTTCCAGCAGATCCTCTGATGGAGGATTTTGCAACATTTTCAGGTGAGGGGGCGGTTTGGAGGGTGGTGCCCACCCTCTGCTAGTTTGGGAGCTGGGCAACAGAGAAGCCCCTTCTCTGGCCCCATCCCTGCACAGCAGACAGAGCCCCGCTGTTGGTCAGAGGAAGTTTGGTGAAGGCAGAAAGGAGGAAAGGGTTCCTGACAGGTTTCATCTGTCCAAGCCAAGAATGGTCCCATTAGAAGCTTGTAAACTTTTTTCTTCTCAAATACATCTATTTATTTTTTTAACTGCTGGCTGTTGCTCAAAGCGACTCGCTCTGCGTGTCCATCCCATTCGGTCGAGCTCCTGCCTGTGCCTCATCCTGGCCCCGATTGCTCCGGGAAGGTTTTTGGCTTCCCAGCCATGAAAGCCGCTCTCTCAGGAGGGCGTGGATGTGTCCCCTTGGCCAGGAGCCTGTGCCGGCAGCGGGCGCTGGGGGGG
This sequence comes from Polioptila caerulea, assembly GCA_013397295.1. NCBI lineage: Eukaryota > Metazoa > Chordata > Aves > Passeriformes > Certhiidae > Polioptila > Polioptila caerulea. The sequence goes on from VYXF01000682.1 coordinate 375,722, forward strand.
CTCGGCCGGCGCTGGAAGACTGGGCCAGTGTTTGGGGCCGAGGGCTGCTGAAAGGGCTCAGTGTGTGCTGAGCTGAGTCAGGGCCCGAGGGCAGCCGGGACCGCCGCAGGAGGGGCCGCCTTCCCCGGGAAAGGCGGCGAAATGGATCTCATGAGCCTGGAGTGGAGGCAGAAGGGCCCGGGGAAGGAGGGAGGTGGGGAGGTGGCGTTTGCAGGGCTGGAGGGGTTTGAGGGAGCCTTGCATCACACCTGGGGTCAGGGATGAGAGCGGGAACGGGGCAGTGCAGGCTGCGTCTGTCTGCGCCCATCACTGGACTTTCATGTGACTTTGGGTGTCAAACAAAGCCTGGGAAAGGGCTGGGAAAGCCCTGGAAAGATCCTAGGGGTCCTTGACACAGGGAGCTGTCTTGTGTCACATTTTGGTGCCCTGAGCACTGGCTTACAGGGCTGGGGCTCCATTCTGGCTGGTGCAAAACAGCCGTGGAGCTGCTGGTTTTCTTTGGCTCAGTTGGGCTCTACACTTCCCAGTCTGGCTGACACACACCCAGGCGGCTGCCGGGCTGTGCCAGCACCTTACACATCCCCAGCGTCAGCTCCTGGTCCCCAGGGGTGTCACCTGCAGTGGCAGAGCCAGGAGGTGGCTTGTCACTTCCTGGAGCAGGCTCATAGCTCTGGGCAGTGCCAAAGGGACAGTGGCATCCTGGTGGTCCCAGATAGGACCTCTGTGCCTGGCTGCACATGAGATGAGAAGCAGGGAGGGATTTTTGGTTTAGACTGGATGCACCTATGGGAAGGTCTGGTTTTATCTCAAAAACAAACAGCTCTGCACATGGTGGTGCTACTACCCAGAAAGGACCCCCATGATGTATCTGAGGATTAGGCATGTCTGCTGTCTTCCAGAGGCATCATGTGCTTGTGTAAGACACCAGCAAGAGAAACGTAGAGGTCCTTTGGGGTTCAGCTGGGGTCCCTGTCCTGGAGCCCACAGCCACTGGAGAGAGCAGGAGGGGGCCACTGGTGCTGAGAGTGTGCAGAAAGTGCTTGCACTGGTGGTTGATCAGGAGATGCATCCTAAAGGGAAATGCTTTTTAATGGGGATTTAGCTGACTGGACTGTGAGGGAGTTGAACTTTGATGAAAAGTCATATTAAGATATTTCCCTTTAGCACAAATAACCGTGGCCCAAAAGCAGAGGGTCTCACCAGTGAGCACATGGGAGGGCAACTGATGGCTCTGGGCAGCCTGGCCACATCCCTGTGCCCCCAGACCTGCAGAAAATCCCAGAGGCTGAGAATAACCCTATCAACTTACTGGCTGACATTTCAGGGCTAGTTGACCCACCACACCTCTGGTTTGTTGATCTGTAGAGCCCCATCACTGAACTCTGCAGCCATGTGCTCAGTGTTGGCACCATGAGCTGCTAGTGCCAGGGAGTGTCCCTGCCCCCTCACCCCAAGGAGCTTTCCATCCTGCTCCTTCCATGATGCCCATTTCTCTATCCTTCCCCACCTCTCTCCAGTGTTGGGCAGATCCTCAAACTTTGGCCCTGCAGGAGTGACCTCTTAGGGTGGTGCATTTCTGTCCTGTTGTAACCAGTGACACCAGGAGGATGAAGGGAAAGTAAACCATGATGGGGAGCACAGTGTGATGATACAAATGGGCTGGAAGGACCCAGGAGAGCCATCAGTTTGTCCTCCACCCTGTGCAGGAGCTGGTTTCCCATGGTGAGGTAGGGATCAACCCAGCAGCAGTGTCTGGAGTCTCCCTGCACCAAGGCACTGGAAATGCCAGAGCCACGTAAGAAGCGTCAGCCCAATGGATGGCACGAGGCTGTGACTGCGCCTGCTGTGAATCAGGGAAGGAGCTGGATCCATGCATTAACTCACTGGCCATCTCAGCCCACAGCATAGAATGACTTCACCGTCGGGTGAACATCCCACCATGGAAACCAAACCTCAGGAATGCGTCTGGGTGTGCCGACTCTCTTCTCCTCTCCGGAGGGCTCTCTTATGTCTCAGCTACTCCCAGGCTACAAATTGCTGCTGTCACCTCTCCCACCAGCTCCCTGAGCTGGGCTGGGGAGCAGTGCCCGTGCAAGGGTCACCCCCTGTGCCCGCCGGGTGCCTGCCCGGGGGGGCACTGCGGGTGCTGCCCTCCCTTCGTGTGCATGCGGAAGCAGGGAGCTTTGCCATGGCTCCAGTCCAGTAGCCCCAGCCAAAGAGGGGAAGTCTGCACTCCATATGCCCTCCTTCTCCCTCTCTCCGTCTCTTGCTGGAGACAGATTCACCAGTGGCTGTAGCAGAGCCCAGGTTTTGGCGATGAGCAGCAGCAGAGTGATGATTAATGCTGAGCAGAGCCACAGAGCCAGGGATGTCTGAGTTGTCTCTGCCTCTCTCCTAAAGCAATTTGGCCAAAAAAGGCTAATTTGAGCATTTCTGCATCTGCCATCCTGGGAGGGGGCTTGGCCAGTGCTTGGGGTCTCAGCAGGCATGTATGGGGCTGTATGTTTTTCCACTTGGGCTGGAGAGGGGCCGTGGGCAGGCAGCCGCCGGGCTCAGGTGACTCCTGAGCCGTCCTTTCCATCTGACTCATGAGAGGCGTCGCGAGTGCTCTCCTGCCCAACGGAAAACACAGCTCCCTGCAGCTCAGGGCTGCTGGGCCCCTGCCAGTCCCCAGGCAGCACAGCTTCCCAGGGCTGTGCTGGCACCCGGAGCCCAGCTCTGCCCAGGCTGGAGCTGGGACAGCAGCTCCATGGGGTGATGCCCAACCAGGGCTTCACCTCCAGGTTGTGCCTGTAGCCAGCGTGGCAGAACAGTCAGGGTGGCAAGGGCGGGCAGGACAGGCCCATGGTCCCTGCAATGGGCAGGGGCATCTCTACAGGCAGGGCTCCTGATTTCACTGCTGGCACGACATTGCTTTCCCAACATTCCTGATTTCCTCTTCTCCACCTCTTTGGAGAGTCCAGGTTGGAAGTTATCATCCTTCAGCACCAGGACAGGTCTTTCCCTTCCCAAGGCCAAGCACCTCATCCTCCTCCTTCCTTTCTGGGTTTGGGCAGCATGAGAATGTCTCCCACCTCAAACCCCACATTCACATCTCTTAAGATTTCTCCATCTTATGTCCTCATGGGCTTGTTTTTTTCAATGTCTGGATATCATCCTACCACAGGTTCTCAGGAAAAACTCAGACCCTGGGGCTTTCTGCACAAGGGAAACTGAGGCACGCTGGGGTCAGCATCTCTCGCTGGGGCACACTGGGCTGGGAGAGACAAGCCAGGGCCTGTGGCCCACTGTGCCCAGCCTCAGGCTGTTTGCATCACGCCTCAGAGGCTGCCCCCTCTGTGCCCGCTGCCCAAGCTGCAGCACTGGGCTCCCCCTGCTCCTCTGGGAGGGGAAATGTTTTCCCTTTCCCCTCCCGTTCTGCTCGCCAGCAGCCAGTGAGTCCGGTTTCCCCTGTGCGCTGCCGCCAAGCGCCTCTGGAACCACTGGAAAATGCATAAAAGGCCTGGGCAAGGCTGCAGTGAGGGTTACTGTCAGTCACAGCTGGATCCAGCTGCTGCTTTAAAGCAACAGCACAGCCACACAGGGCTCCCCAGGACACCCAGGTGTCCCAGAGGTTTTAATCCCATGGGAAGAGAAGGCAGCATCCTCACTGGGCAGCAGCCCCGAGGCTGGAGGGGGCCTTTTCACTGAGGAAAATGAGGAAGGGGCAGCCCAAGGACACAAACTCTTGGCTGGGTCTGGGCCTGGGGTTCACTCACCCAGGTTTGCAGATGCTTCCCCCTGCGTCTCCGCAGGGCAACAGGAAGCAATGACCAGGAGCATTCCCTGCCAGCCCCAGCTGTATCCCACGGCTGAGTCTGCAAAGGGCAGCAGCACCTTGGGGATCCCAGAGCAAAGGGGGCTGGTGCAGCCATCACCCTGCAAAGCAACTTACACGCCTCCCCTCTTTTTGGAAGAAATCATGCAAATCGCAGAGTGTTTTATTCCAGGCAGGACAGAGGGTGTGGCTTTCTGCTGTGCTCAAGGTGTTTCGGCAGCCCCCAGTGTTTCAGTGTGTGAGATGCCGAGGCTGATGGAGTGGGATGGAGCAGCTGGCTGTGGGAAGGCAGAAAACCTCCTCCCGCATCCTGGGAGCCAGCCTGGTCCTGCTCTGGCAGAGGCGCTGGGATGGAAACAGCCGCGGGGCGCTGGGGTTAATGAGTAAAGTAACTCACCCCCGCCCGGGGTCTGGTTTATGGCCCCGTTAGCCTGGGCAAGCAGAGGGAGCTTTCTGCGGGGGTGGATGTCTTTCCCGGTGTCCCACGTCAGACTGGTCAGTCCATGACGTCTGCTCCACCTTCCAAGACGCAGCAATAAATCAGGTTAATAATTAATCCCAGCTGCCTGGGGAACCTTCCCTGGGACTGAGGCAGAGCTGGTCCCGTCCACAGCTCCCAGTATCCCACGTGAGAGCCGCGGTGATGGGCGAGTCTCACAGGTTTGCTCTTTACCACAGCATCATGAAAGGTGCTTAGAAAACAAACATGGAAGGAGAAAGGAACATTCCCTGTCCTATCACATCCAGGATGTTTGCTCCTGAGTGTGAGCAAAGTCTTGATGTGGTGCGAGTCTGGCTCAGCCAAACAAATTGCAGCCTTGACCTCCCTCCCTGCTCCAGGGTACACCACAGGTGAGTGGTTTAACAAAGAAAAACCTAAAAGTGTGACCACCCTGTGCAGCTGGTCCCGGGTCAGGCTGAGCCCTTGGTCCTGCTCCAGGCACTCAGAGGTCTGGGGAGGAGAGGGCTGGTTTGTGTGTCTCCGCAGGGCAACAGGACCTTGGCTTGTGTGGGAAACCCAGCCCAGGGACCACAGAGTTGGCACAAGTGGTCAGGAGGTGTGAGAGTTCCTGGAAGAAGAAGTGAGAGTTTTTTCTGTGGATGTATAATTTGCTGGAGTTAAAATAAATGAGAAAACAACACTCACACACACACAAAAAAAACCATATCAAAGAAACCAGTGCATCTTTCCCCAGTGAAACACGTTCCAAACCATCAGTGGGAAAACACTGGCTGGGTCAATCTGCCACTAGCCAGTCTTCTGGGATTACATAAACTTCATAAAAAAACCTCACTTCTTTCTTTGTACTATTTTTAAAAATAAAGCATTTTAGTTCAGGTCCACCTTGAAATTAAAAGGGAATTCTTGAAACAAAAAAAGCATTGTGGTTCGCTTTGAGAACATCTAAATGAGCCCCTTGGGCATCACCCCAGTCCTCATCCTTTCCCTTAACCCAGACAATGTCCTGGAGCCCTGTTTGATGCCAGCTCCAAAGCCTCGTTGTCCGCACGGGTTCCCCCTCCCCAACTCCGGCAGTGCCACCAGTTGGGATAAGGCTCGGGTGAAAGGTGAGTGTGGCACTGGGACTGGCTCTCTCCAAATGGGTCCCAGGAGCCATCAGATGTGGAGATGGCCAGCAGGAGCTGGTGTCACCCTGGCTGTCACTGGGGTGTCACCCAGGAAGATCCGTGCATTGCCTTCCCTCCCACATCCCCGTTCAATGCATCGACAGCGTGTCCAAATGCTGTTCCTCACAGGTGCCCTGCCAGCTCTCCCAGGGCTGCGGTGGCCTGGCACACCTCAAATGTCACTGCTGTTGTGCAAGGCAGAGGAACTCGTTTTTTCCATGCCCAAGCAGCGCCTGCCACCCAAGAGTGCTTATCCAGAAACCCACAGCTCTGCCCACAGTGCCTAAAAGGCACCTGGTGCCTCCAAATTTCAGTCTAATGGCTCAGACCTCAGAAATACAGGTGATGGATGCTGCAGAGGAGGGGCAGGGCTACAAATTCAGCTGCTTTGCTCAAGGCAGGGCTGGACAGGAATGCCAGGGATATGCTGCTGACTGAGTCTGCTGGGGTGAATAAAAATATTCAGGTTTCTCTTTTTCATGTTTCCTTCTCAGCAGAGTGGTTGTGGCTGCTCATGTGAAACCTGTTCTTGCTGGGTGCTGGAAAGAGGCAAAGGGAATGTGTATGGAGTAAGACTTTTTAAACTAAATATGCTTTCAGTCGGATTTTTGTTCTTCCTGCTGCTATTCTGCTTTCCCGGGGCAATTCTGAAGAGCTGAAAACTTGGTTTTGTCCAAAACTTTTCTATGTAATGATGAATAAAATCATAAACAATCCTGCTTCATTTTCAGGATGAACCTGAAAATGACTAGTGGTTCCAGGGATGCCCAGGACTGTGTTTATCCCAGGCATCAGAAGCCCCAGACCTGACAGGATTTGAGCCTTTAATGATTATCAGAGGTAAAGCTTTGTGTAGCCATCACACCCCAGGCCTGCAGTGCTCTCAAGCAGTGGGATGTGCACCTTTTTCACACACAGGGGGGGAGGTAGGGGGTTATTTGAGCCAAAACCCTGCACAGCAGCATGGAATCATCCGGGAAGTCCTGTGCTTGCGGCCCTTCAGCTTTCCTGCACGGAAGCAGCCGGCGGAGAGGCGGGACACCGGGAGCGCGGCTGGCACGGCTCCCTCCCTGCCCGGAGCCCTCCTTACCCTGCAGCAGCGCCGCTTCCAAGCCGGAGCAGCACAGCCCTCAGGCTGCTCTGCGGCGGGATGTGCTGCTGCCGGGGCATCCACAGAGCCCCGGGGACTGGCACAGCTGCTGCGTGCCCTGGAGTGGCAGCAGTCACCGGGGCTGTGCTTTGGGATTGACTGCAGCTCCCCACGAGCGGATGCTGCCACCCCTGTCCCCATCATGGTCCCAGGGCAAATTGCAAGGAGGGAACGGTTCTTGCGCTCTCAGGGCTTTCCTGTTCACATCCTGCCGTGCCTGTTTGTGCAAGGGTCATTCTCCAGTGGGGTCCTCCTCCACTGTGAGCCTCTCTTGGCAGAGTGGGGTGAATTCCCAGCCATGGGCTGGCAGGCACCTACCATCCCTTGTGCTGCAGGGATGAGGTGGGTCCTTCTTACAGCCTGTTCTGGTCAAGCTCAGTGAATCTCATGGCCATTATTTTCTTTGGGCCACGAATACAGCAAATACAAACTTTCCTATAGGCACTGGGAACAGGCTAAAAAGGAATCAGGGAAGGTATGTATGGACTTTTGGTGATGATAAGGACATGGGATGCTGTAGAGCTGGAGCAGCCTGTTTGGGCAATGTTTCCTGGGGAACATTCCCAGAACACAGAGCTGCAGGGCACCTGGGAAAGCGATAAGCTGAGATAAGGAGAGAGAAACAGATCCGGAGAAAGCAGTGCAATCTTCCTCCCCAAACTGAGCTGGATGTGAAGTTTTCTTGGCGCTCTTTGAGTAGCAGAGGTTGTGTGGGTCCCTCTGCATGTCCAGGCTTGGAAAGGAGAGCCTTTCCCATGAGAAGCTCAGTGTGTCCAGGGGGTTGTGAGAGAGCTGTAGGAGACCCTGACCCTCATCACTCATGAAAAATGCAGAGGAACTGTTCAGAAAGGGACTGGAATATCTCTGCTGGACAGGAAAGGAAATATTGAAAGTTTCCTGCAGGCTTCCTAGCCTGGCTTCGTGATGGGCATGAGCAGCTGGTGGGATTGGGAGGGTGACAAAAAAGAGAGATATCAGAAATTACAGGGACTGATTTTTATGGCTGAAAAACACCTGCAACTGAAATGTTACATTTAAAAGGAAAGGAAGGTCTTTAATCTGCTTCTTAATGGTGAGTGGGATGTCCTATACTGATACGGGTGTAGCAGGAATGCTGGCGAAACTGCATCCGCACCAGGGCTGCGGGAACAGTTTGAAAGGACTCCTCACCTGCCTGTGATGTTATTGGAAATTTGACCCATGAGAGGTCCCAGCACGCCGGACAGGCACCTTCCTGCTGCAGCAACTCCCCATCAACTCCCTACACCCCCAGGTGAGGTGTGGGTCCGAGAAAATGTGTGAGTCCTGGACAGAGCGAGGATGACCGGTGAGACTGGAGTGCTGGGCAGAGTATTGGTCCTCGACAAGGTGTGGACCCTGAGTGAGATGTGGGTGGTAGGGGAAGGGTGGGTCCCAGGAGAGCTGGGGATCCCAGGAGGCGCATTAAAGACTCTGGGGCAGAGCTAATGTACCCCAGAGAGGACACAGTACACGAGGAGCCGGACTAGAACGCCCCCGAGTTCCCAGATCCTGGTGAGTGTCCCATCAGCAGCGGGGAGGGTTCTCAGGAGGACGTGTGGGGTGTCACCCTTAAACTCCTTGCCTTGGGAGCACTGGGGAGGTGTCTGTCTGCTGGGGCGGGCTGAGGGGACGGGACAGAGGGGCAGGGCAAGAGTTAACCTACCTGCGCTGCCATCCATCTCTCTAGGCTCCACCTCGGAGAGAGGGGAGGGAAAAGAGAAAAAATAGGGGGAAAAAAAAGGAAAGAAGAAGAGGAGGAGGAAGAGCGCAGAGAGAAGCGCCCGGACCGCGGGCAGCCCGGCCAGCTGCGCAGCGGCCGCCCCGTCCCGCTCCCAGCATGTTCCAGTGGTGAGTGATCTCCGCGGAGCGCAGCCCGAGCCTCGCTCCTGCCCCGCTCCGCCACCGAGTCCCGCTGTCCCTGGCTCCGCCGTCCCGGGTCCTCCGCTCCCGCTGCCCGACACCGCCGTCCCGACTCTGCGTCCTGCCCAGAGCCGGGGGACTGCGAGATCCCCTCCCCATCGGGTCCCTCTCGAGAGTCGCCTCG
>VYXF01000682.1:384413-400599 GCA_013397295.1 Polioptila caerulea
GCCGGGGAAGGGCAGCTCTGGAGGGGAGGGCGGCCATGGGGAAGAGACTAAGGACGGAGTTTGTAATTTGTCCCCTGTCCGTCTGTCCCCATCCCAGGAGCGACCCTCCCGCCGCCGCGGCTCTGCGGGGCTCCCAGGCGGGGTCTCCCCGGCCGCGGTACCTCGGGGAAAGCTCCCTGGGGGTCCGCTCCCGGCACAAATTTCTCTCCATCTCGGGCACCAGAGCTCCGACCCGACGGGAGGCAGGATGGGGGCAACGGGCAGGGGCAGCCGGTAGGTGCCCCCCAATCCCCGGAGATGTCTGTCCCAGTTTTTCCCTAAAAAGAGCTGGTTTGTGTGGTGGGGCAGGGGACAGCAGGGCCTCCAGCCCTGCCCTGTGGACCCTGGCGGGGTTCCTGGCCCACGGCAGCGCCAGCCTGGGGGCAGATGCCCTCGCCGGGGACAACACCCCGGGATTCGGCTCTTGCCGCTTGCCCAGAAGCGAGTTTTTACCGCCCTGAATTTAAACCAGACGGCTTTTATGAGGAGGGGACGCGCCTCCGGGCGCCCGCATGGCGAGTTGCGGCCCCACTTGGTGCTTGCACCCAGCTACTGCACAGGCTACTTCTGGGGACATTTGGGTGCTTTCCGCCCAGCATCTGCCCCTTTATAAGATCCTCTCTCCAAATCCTTGGCACTGCCAACAGACAGGACTCTATACTGGCTCCAGTGACTGGGTCTAATTTAGGGGCCAGAAAAAACCTCATCACACAAATAGACAGCGCTGGCGGATCCCAGAGGTTTTCACGCGAATCCAAAGTGAATGGGATAGGGGTAGAGAGACCCTGCCTCCCGGGGCCTCATCTGCCCTCGAGCACCAACACCGGAAAGGGACACTGCCCACCCCTAATTTGGAGCTCATGTTCCACTGCCTGGTGGTGCAGCCACCTCACAGGGAAGATTCCTTGGTGGATAAAAGGGAAGAGGAGCAGGAGTGTGTAAAGACCTTTTCGAAACTCTCTTGATGGCACCAACACCAGCAGTTGGGGCAGACATACCTGGCTGGCACCGATGGAAGCCCCCCCAGTGGCTGCCACCCTTGGACCTTGCAGTGGTGGGTGTCCCCAGCTCCTGGGACACCATGGGGACTGGCTGCTGGCTGTGTCCCAAAGAAATGTTCTGGGGCTAGGCAGGGTGACTTCTCTGCAATGGCAACAAACCCAAAGCACCTCCCCGGCCAATCCATCCCCAGAAAGCAGGAGTTACTTTTTCACCCCTACCTAAAACCCCTCCCAGCTGAGACCACAGAGCAGAAAGACTCATGATCCCAAAAGATGCACAAACCAGTGTTGCTCTTTTGCCCCCCAAATCCTTGGTTTGATATACGAATTGCCTGCAGTTGTGGCTCAGGGTCCTCCCAGTCCCTGTCGCTCTCCTGGCAGTGCAGGGAACAGGGTTCCTGCAGGGCAGAGGTGGCTGTGGCTCCTTGTTCCTGCTGGACCTGGTGGGACCCCGTGGTTTGCAGTCAAATTAGTAGGAAAAATCCCAAATATGTTCTTGTAACAAAGCAGCAATTGCACTGGTGAGAACTGGGAAACAGGGTCCACTGAAGGAAGGAGGAATAAGTTTCTGTGCTGTTGTGCAATAGCTCACCTGCAAACATACCCAGGCCACTCGACACTCCACCTCTGAATAAAAGCTGGAGTTGTCCCCTCAGCTCTGGGTCAGAACACCCCTGCGGCTCCTCTCTGTTAGGCAGAGTCTGCCAAGGCTGGGACCATCTGTGCCAGCTGGTGACAGTCCTACCTATGCAAATTTTTAAAATTTCTATCAGTAATTCTCTGTCATTTGACTTCTGGGGAACCTTTGGCCATCCTTCGGGCTGAGTGTTTTATCGCTGGTTGTGCTTGGGTGGCAGGGAGTGTAAGAATGTGGTGGGACAGGACAGGAAGGGATGAGATTGATGCAAATGAAATTACTATACAGGGATGACAGGGGTTATTTCTGCAGCAGTGCTAGGTATGGATGAGAGGTTTTAAACATTGCTTGGCTGTGCTTGGAGTAAAGTTGTATTGGAACCGAAGGGTTTGTAAGAATAAGCTCAAAGCTGTGCAGGCAGGGCTGGAGAGGGTTAAGGGAATTGTGAGATCTAATCAGAACTGCTCCCTCATCAGTCTCAGATGAGTGGCCACATATAAAACCGGATGAGGAATATCTATCCATTTATCCTTAATTACTTATTTCCACGCTCGCTCCCACAGTCCACACTAGTGATCACAGTTTTCCCATGACAACGTCGGGCTCAAAAGTTCTTTGTGCTTCAGGGTGAAGCCAGGGATTCCTGCATTTTAGGGTGAGTGGAATCCCCGAGCACAGTGTTGTCTCCTGCCCTGGGGAATCTGATGACCTATGGGGTGTACCACCAAGCAGGTGTTTTGGTACAGCCTGAGGCCCAAAACTCCAGCAGCTTCACAGTGGTTCTGATCACAATCCAGCCCCTGGGTCTAGGAGAGTTTCATGGCTTTTTTGGGTTTTTTTGTCTGTCTGGAAAATACTTGGGTTAAATGTTTCAGGTTTCAGCCCCAAGCTCCTTCTCTGCACTGTCCTGAAGTGAAGGTGCCATCTGCCTGCTAGAGATGATTTTGGATCTTTCTGGCTCTGGCAGCAGAGGGCTGAGGGCTGTCCCCCTTGGGTGTCACTCAGGCCGGGATGTGCTTCTGACATTAAGAGGACAGGTATAGGTGCATCCCCAGACCAGTGCCATATCTGTCTCCATCAGCTCCACAGCCCCGTGGCAGGAGAAGGGACTGTCAAGCACCTTCTGTCAGAGCAGAGATGGGGCTGCCCTTGGGAAGCTGCTGGGAGTGGAGACAAGGAGCTCAGCTGCCATCCTCCCATGCCCAGTGCTCCTCTGCACAGGGAGATGGCCCAAAGTGGCTGGAACACACAGGGCTGAGGCAGGAGGGAGCTGGTGCAGATGTGCAGGCTGTGGAGGGAAGCTGAGCACCCAGGAGCTACATCGTGCAGCTGGGCAGAGAGGGCAGCTCCCCTCCTCTGTGGCAGTGGGTTGAGAAACCCACCTTAAGTTGTGTGGAAAAGCAGGGGGGGGAGGAATTGTGCATCAATAATCTCCAAGTGCAGCGTTCCTGCAGTCCCAAGGACCTCAGGAAGACCCCACCCAAGCCCCCCATGAGCTCCACCCAGGGTTTGTCTCACGAGCCAGCAGATTCCCAGGGCTATAGGTGTGCAGCAGAGGAGAGCAGCAGGATGGCTCCAGGAAGAACTGGGTTTGATCTACTCATGCCCTGCTCACCCTGGACATACAGGCACCTGGTTTGTCATAGGCTGGGAAAATCTGCCCACCCAATCTGCCCTGCATCTGCTGCTCCTTGTCACCACAAAGGAAGCAATGGGACCCAAGAGCTGCCCAAATGCCCAGGAGTGCCACCAGAAATACTGGTTAGCAGGGTGGTTGTAAGGTTAGGGATGTCTTTTTCCCACTGAACCATACTGAACCATGAATTTTACTCAAATGGTTTTTTTTTTTTTTTTTTTTTTTTTTGTCCTGATGTGCCATTTTGAAATGAAACAGTGATGCTGGTTTCATGTTGACTCTTGCGGTCTTCCCAGCTCTGGTTTCTCAGTGCTGTGTAGCCTGTGATGCCAGTCTAGGCCATGGACAGTATATCTATCTTGGAGCTAAGGCTTCTGTGGAAAAGATAATTCCCCTCTGCTCTTGTCCTAAACTGCAATTTTCAGATGGTTGAAACAGCAGTTTCCCTTGGGACTTTCTTCCGAAACAGCTGCCTTGCTGAAACTCTTATCCTGACTTCCCTCTCTCTCTCAACCCATTTTCATCTTTCCTGTGAACCCTTCCCTGATCTTAGCACTGGGGTTACCAGATGACACTGCAGCCACCCCCACACACCTTGTGCCTGTCCCTACAGTTAAGAGTGGCCCCAGAGCCACCTCACAGGGATGCAGCTGGGAAGAGTATGCATAGAGGTGTCCTGCAGCTCTTCCCACAAGGTTTCTGCTCCTCAAAAGTGATGGAACAAAGATTATGAGCAATCCCATGACCTCTTGAGGAAGTGCTTTTGCAGACAAGACTCTTGAAGCCTGTAGTTTCTGCTCCTTAACCCCTTGTCTCTTCCCCTTAGGAAGAAGACCATCTACAAAACAGTTTGTCTCTCCTTCTTGCTGATCATTACAGTGACAGTGCTGCAGCGTGGAATGGCTCCAAACCAGTTCATGCAGGGCCAGCAGCAGAAAGAACTGCCCCCTTCAGAGCCCTTGAAATCACAGAAGAGAGACAACGCCTTCTCCATCAGCAGCACTTTCTGGAAGACCAAGAAGGAGAAAACTCCTGTAAAGGAGGAGAGCGTGACGGCAAAGCAAACAAAATCCTGGGATGTCACCACTACCAACTGCTCAGCCAACCAGAACTTCAGCAAGGTGGATTGGTTCAAAGGGCTGGAGCCCAACTTCCAGCAGTTCCTGCTCTATCGGCACTGCCGCTACTTCCCCATGCTGATCAACCACCCAGAGAAGTGCAGTGGGGATGTCTACCTGCTCATCGTGGTCAAGTCCATCATCACGCAGCACGACCGCCGCGAGGCCATCCGGAGGACCTGGGGCCAAGAGAAAGAGCTGGAGGGCAAGAGGATCAGGACGCTGTTCTTGCTGGGCACCGCCTCCAAGGAGGAGGAGAGAGCCAACCACCAGAAACTGCTAGATTATGAGAACCACATCTATGGGGACATCTTGCAGTGGGATTTCCTGGACAGCTTCTTCAACCTGACGCTCAAAGAGGTCCATTTCCTGAAGTGGGTCGACATCTACTGTGACAACGTCCGCTTCATCTTCAAAGGTGACGATGACGTGTTTGTGAGTCCCAGCAATATCCTGGAGTTCCTGGAGGACAAGAAGGAGGGAGAGGACCTCTTTGTGGGGGATGTCCTGTACAAGGCCAGGCCGATCCGTAAAAAGGAGAACAAGTACTACATCCCCAGTGCCCTCTACAACAAAAATATCTACCCACCCTATGCAGGGGGTGGGGGCTTCATCATGGATGGAGCCCTGGCCAAGAGGCTGCATAAGGCCTCAGAGACGCTGGAGCTGTACCCCATTGATGATGTCTTCCTAGGGATGTGCTTGGAGGTCCTTAAAGTGTCACCTGTTGGGCACGAGGGCTTCAAAACTTTTGGCATTGTGAAAAACAAGAATAGCAAGATGAACAAGGAGCCGTGTTTTTACCGGAGTATGTTGGTGGTTCATAAACTGCTGCCTCCAGAGTTGCTCCAAATGTGGGACTTGGTCCACAGTAACTTGACATGCTCAAGAAAACTCAACGTTCTTTAGCTCAGTCTCTCTGGAGAGCTGGGACTGCAGGAGCTGGGATAACTGACCCCTGCTCTGGGGTTGGGTAAGCCTCTGCTGGTGGCACACGAATCCCTCAGGGGCACTGCCCTCCAGGGTGAGGAGGGCAGAGACGCTACGCTCGCGGGCAGGGTTTGTGATAGTGTTTGTTCCTGTACTGTATTGTGGTTCTCGTATCTCCAGCTGGGTTGGGGGTTGCTGAAAAAGAAAAAAAATCCCCAACGAAAACATGACAAGTCTAGCACAAAATGGAGAGAGGGCAAAGAATTTGTGCTCTGCTTTAGGTACCTCCTCCACAGCAGCATGATGAGTGGAGGGGTGGAGGGAAGCAGAGAGGGATGTGGCACTGGCAGTTTTTGGAGATGTTCAGGGTCTGGCTATCCAGGGAAGCTGCTCCAAGGGAGTTCAGCCAATTACAAGTGCATCAGGTCCTCCTGACTCAAAAATAATTGGATTTTATTTGTTATCTCAAATTTCTCCTCCATGCAAGTTTTGGTTAATATTGACCCTGTGTGCATTGGGTTTGCCCCCACCAAAGTCCACTGTGCCCCCATATGCAGCTGGAGAAAGGGGCTCTTCTCCGAGGCTGGCCCTCAACAGCCCTGACCCCCATTAGGGTTTCAGCCTGCCCTGACCCTCAGTTCGGGGGATTGGGGTCCTTTACCCTGTCAGAGGGTCCCAGGCAGCAGTGGCTCCCCAGCCCCTCTGCAGCCTTACTGCACGTGTCCTCAGAGGAATGCAGCCTGCTGAAATTCCTCGGGGATTTGTTCCTCCTGGCAGGAAAGAGACTAGGCCAGCTGCCCTTGCCTGTGGCCAAGGAAGCAGTGGAGAAAACTGGTGGCCCCCCTAGAAATGCTCCAGGGATTTGTCACTTCTGGGACCCTACTTCCTGGGCATCCCAGGGGGTGCTGTGGGGAGAACCCTCTCCGTGCTGCACAGCTGCCCCCGTGGCTTTGCCTTGCAGGGGACAACAGCCCCAAAGGCCCTGTGTGTGGCTGCTCTGGGTTCAGCCCTGGTTTGTCAGCAACTGTGATACTCCAGGGTAGGTTGGAGACATTGGTCCTGCTCTGGCATGAGAAGCAGGGTCCAAGGGGACAAAGTGAAGGAAAGCTGGTGTTTTACATCTGCTACTCTCAGGGTTGTTACAGTGTTTATTCTACAGGCTGAGATGCAGGAGCGTGACAGGGAATGGTGTCACAAGACATGGCCTTTTTTCGCTGGGCTGAAAGGGCCACGGGCTCTCGAGGGGAGCCCTGGGCTGGCTGCTTTGGTGGAAACCACCCAACAGAGAGACGTGTGGCCACACCAGGGCCACGGACGCTCTCTAGCCACTGACTGCAGGCACGAGCAAAGCCACAGGAATGTGCAAAGACATGCATGCTCACACACGTGCTGCCAGGCACAAGCTCTGCACACACAGATGTCCCTGTGTGTCGGGCTGGCATATCCAGATGTCCCTGCAGGGGGTGGACACACAGAGCCACATCCATGGCCCTGACCACGCACAGCGAAACACGGGCACAGATGCCCTTACTCCCTCTCCCTCTCTGGTGCCAGACATTGAAAGAAAAAATTTTTACTACCTCAAAGGTCCCCCTGTGCAGTGCCTTTTTTCTTTTTGTTTTCCCCTCTCTTTTTCTTAATGTGTTTTGGAAATGGACCTATTTCATTTACTCCAAGTACATTCCCCAGGTTAGAAAACAATCTAAAAAAGGGCATAAACCAGTCAAAAAGGGCACCCACACCACTCTCAAAGTGGCCCTGCTCAGATGAGATGCAGATTTGAAGAGGAGGAAGAGAGAAGAGCCAGTGCTGCCCAGGGCCCAGCTGGTGGTGATACTGTGAAATTGGATGTACAATGCACCGGGTCCCTGGAGCAGCAGGGAAGAGTCCTGAGGGCATTTTTGGTACCCACTGGGCTTAGGCAGCACAAAACTCTTTCCTTTTCCCTTCCCTTCCCTCCTTCCAACAGGACTAAGTTCAGAAACACTTTTCAAATTGATACCTCCATAGTTTATGTCAGGTACAGTACTCTAGGCTGTACATTTATCCTGGATGCAGGGTCAGCTCTTGCTCTCTGTAGCAATGTGTACAGCGAGCCAGAGCTGTGTGCAGACATCTCTCAGTGTTGTTCTTCACCTGGTGGGACCTGTACAGAGAAACCTTGTAGAGTTTGGTGAATATTCTAGTTTCTAAATAAAGGTTAAAAGAAGAAAAAAAAATCCTACAAGCCTTCACCTCGTGTCATTACTAGTGAGTTTTTGCTGGGAACAAAACCTGGCAATGTGCTACAGTGGCAAAACTAACTCCTTGGAATGGGCATCTGGGGACTGTGGCTGCCCTGTTCCAGTCTGGCACAGCTCCCTTGCGGAGCCTGGCACGGTAACAAGGCTGCTGGGTATTTGCTCTCTTCCAGGCACTCCGCCACCTCCATTTCAAACTTCAGATCCTCCTGGTGCCCTGCAGGCAGGAGCTTCTCATCTCAACCTCTGTGGCAAAAGTCACCTCCCTCAGCAGGCTTGAAAATTCACTGGTTTTGTTCAGGACTCTCTCCTTGTGCAGGAGACAGGCACCTCCTGTCCCTGTTACCCTCCCCACAGCAGGACCTTGCTCACTTCCACAGCCAAAGCACCACCATGGGGTAATACAATCCCCGGTCATGAGGTGTGAACCGGGCTGGGGTGAAGCGGAGGAAAGCCACAGGTGAACCCGTGGGTCCCACCTTGGCGACTGGGCACGGAGGGGGCTCAGCTTCCAGGGCTGGCACCCAGCTCGGTCACTCCCCGTGCTGGTGAGCAGAGGCCAGCACAAGGCACCAGGACACACTGGATTTGGCAGGCTGGGCCATCTGTCACCGGGGCTGGCTTCTCCAGGCCACCAAGAATTTCATATGCACGGACAAAACCGCAAATGCTGAGCGGATGCACTCATGGAGACTCCTGCCCATTCCCCCTCCAGTGTGACCCCACGCTGCCACACGCCCCCGTGTGCCACGTGTGCGGCCATCCCCAGGGCCGCCCCGGCGGCGCCCTCCCGGCAGCGCCCTCACAGCAGCGCCCTCCCGGCAGCGCCCTCACAGCAGCGCCCTCCCGGCAGCGCCGCCCCGCACGGCGGGAAGGAGGCGGCGCGTGGGCGGGTGCTGCCCCCTGGCGGCCGCGGCCGCCCCTCCGACCATTTCCCGCCGGGCCGCGGCTCCAAAATGGCCGATGGAGGCCCGGGCCGACGGCACACGGCACATAGACCCCACACAACCCTCCAGCTGGAGCGACCCCAGACACCACTGGTTTAGTTTCAGCCACAGGAAAAGGCCTTTGGAGAAGGAAGAAGTAGCCACAGCAGCATGACCAGCTGCAAAGGCTCAGCAGGGCAGTCTGTGCCCACAGAGCTGGAGGTCACTGTGGGATGGTTCAGCTACACAGCCCTACTTTCTGTGCCCACAGGTCTGGGAAAACCACGTACCCCAACAGCTGCCACTGCAGGGCAGCACCCTGTGCCTGGCTAGGAAAACCGGCCAGTGGCCACTGCCATAGGAGTGGCCAGGACTGAGTCCCTTCATCCCCAGGTGCCTGAACCCTGGGAGAGGAAGGGAAGCAGGCCCGAGTTTTGTTACAAACAAGCTGCCACTCAGCCCAAACTCTTGCTTATGTATTTGCTTTACACTTAGGGGTAATAAGAGACAATTTGGAATGAAGCACAAGAGAAAATGTCTCTTAGAGAGCAACTGAACTGCAGGGCCTTAGTACAAGATCTGATTTACTTCGTTTAAAAAGAAAGTAGAAAAGCAATTGGCTAGCAAGCACCATCACAGCATCTTAAGTTAAAAAAAAAAATTAATAAAATATGGTTGTGGTTACAGAGCTTACCTTGGCCATCATATCCTTCTCCCCTACTTCCTGCTAACACAGCACACATAGACTGCAGGGAGCTGACACAGGCTAGAGCAAAGCAGGACAGAAGCTGCTGCTGTGACACCAATGACCTTAACCCAAACCAGGAAAGGCTACAGACAGCCTGTTTCTCATTGCCTGGCTTCATTTAGTGGCACAGAAGTACACGAACCAGTTTAGGTCCTTTAATCTGTCCAAGACAGGGTGCTGAAGCACAAATGATAAAACATTCTGCATTTTTACAGCAAAAATGCTACCGAAGTTTATAGGAAAAAAAAAAAAGTTTTGTACATGAGTAAAACATTATAAATTCAAGACAACTCACAGACAAGGGGTAAATTCCCACATCTATCACTCTTTGTTTTAAAAAGTTCATTTGAACAGGCAAGCAGTCAAAGTAGCTTGCTCTCTCTTCCTTGAAATGAAAATTTTATCTTCCAAGTGGCTCACAGTACTGCTTCGCTTCTTGGAATGTCCTCCGAAGGCTCCGCCAAGATCAAAGGAGAATAAAAACCCCCGGAGTCCTTTCAGATAGTCTCAGAGAGCAGGAGAAGGGAAAGGAAAGGGGAAGTTTATTCAAACTTGATCTTCTTCCCTTGCGGCTTGTGATCTCCACCTCCTCCTCTGCCTCCTCGGAAGCTACCTCCTCTACCTAGGAAGAAAATATTGCAAAAACCAGTTAGCACTGTAGTATTTATTATATATCTATATATATATATGCACATAAATATATTGCAGTTGTGTATCTATACAACTGCCCTTCCAAACTCATCCTGGCACAAGACAGAAAATAAATTCACATCCAGTGCCCTGTGGTAGCCCCACATCATAACCCCAGGAATGGCTTTGGGTAATTTCTGAAGCACAACCCCTCCAAACAGCAGCATTTGCTTCCTCTTACCTCCAAATCCACCTCTGCCACCACCTCTGCCACCAAATCCACCTCTTCCTCCTCGGCCACCTCCTCTGCCACCACGACCACCAAATCCACCGCCGCGCTGGAAGTCACCCTTTGGCTTGGCAAAATCGAGGATCACTTTGTTTCCATCTATCTCTCCATCTTCCATGGCTTCTTTAGCTGCTTTGGCATCTTCTGCAGAGCTGAAGTCCACAAACCCAAACCTAGGAAACAGGTTGTCACATTCCCGTCAGTCACATTCCACGAGCTGCAGCACCACCTACAGGTTCCCAACAGGAATCCTCTCGGAATCAAACACCAGCACTTCTGCATCCCACAGGATGTGTGTGTGTCACTTGTAGGACAGCAGTGGCTAATCACAATCGATGGAGCCCCACTGTGAGTTTGCCAGTACTGAACAGTTAATTTTCTTCTCGTGCGAATCCATCAGCTGCCACGGGGGTTTGTTGGCAGGAAGGAGCTCATTGAGAAGAGGTGAGAAGTGAGCACGTGCTGCCCTCCACCAATGGACCCAAAGCTGTGTGTGTGGTCTCTGCTCCCACCCTATTTACCAGTATCACAGAACCACCCACAGGAGCAGGAGAAACACCCTGCATTGCAGAGATCAGCCAAAGTGAGGTGCTCTGTAGCACCTGAACCCCTCCCAGGTGATGTTTAACCCACCCTTTAGATGATCCAGTGTCTCTGTCTGTGACTATTCTTGCGCTTATTGAGCCTTCAAACGATTCTTTTAACGTCTCCTCGGTGGTGTCCTCAGAAAGGCCTCTGACAAACAATGTTTTGCTTTGCTCTGTGAAAAGGGAGCACATTCAGAAGTCATTCAGCCTGAGCAAGGCAACTTTCAGCTTCATAACATCACATCCAGCTTGCATTAATGGCTCCCAGAACAGCTCTCAGGGATAAAGGGGTTGTTTTCAAGGAGCAGCTCGAGCAACTGAAGTCCAAGAAAACTTTTTCAGGACTGTAGGTAGAGCCTGACACTAACAATTTTCATCAGCCAACCTGGTAACCACCAAATTAAGTTTGCCCCACTCCCTTTTTTAAAACAGATGCTGGTACCTTATCAACAGTGATTAACAACCAACTGTACAGACACTGCTGGATCAGCACTTGACTATCTAGAGGAACTTGAAAACAGTTTCATCAGCATTTCAGATAATCAGTCATCATATCCAGCACAGTAGCTTGTTGTGATGTTTGGCATGTTGTTTTTTTTAAAAAGCAGCCCCAGACTTGCCTGGATGGCATCCCCCTGCCACAGCTGGAGATCAAACATGAAACACTTACGATTGAAGCCTCCTCCTCCTCCTCCTCTTGAGTTCGTGTTCCCTTTCTGCCATGATGAACTGAATTCCAGTCTGATTGTTCTGCCTTCGATCTCTGTGTTGTTACAGGAATTCAGTGCCTCTCTGGCATCCTCAGCTGTGGCAAAATCTACAAATGCATACCTATTTGGAGAGGAAGATTTCAGTCAGCCTGGTAGCAACAAGGGATACCTGGAGGCAAATCATTTGCAATGCCAGTCTAGGGGTAAAAAGAAAGGCACAATGTACCCCTTAGGCCTGCCCTGGTTGTTCTGTGGCACTCTGATGGAAGAAGCTTTCTTAAACACTTCTTGGAGAGACTCTTCTGTAGCAGCATACGAGAGGTTGTTGACAATTAGGGTCTTCGACTCTCCTGTGGGGAAAAGTCAGTGCTGTTAAGTACAAGTTTGGAGAAGGAGAGCTCTCTTCCTCTAGTTACCAGACTCTGCCAAGGGATAAGAATACTTGTTGCCCTTTCCTCACCTCAAGGTGAGGCACAAAGCCAAATCCAACCCTGTTTTATTCACCGAGACCAGCTGTCCCCCCCACCTTGCCTGAAACATGCAGTAGAGACATAAAATGCATAGGATGTAGAGCACAAGGCAGGCAAAAGGTCTGCTATTTCAATTTTCTTGCATTATTTTAAGTTGTCATACCCCCAGGAACTTCTGAAACAAGTGGAAATAAACCCTGAATGTCATCTGTATGCATGTTATCAGTGTGGAAAGTACCTTTCTGGTGTTCTTGCTGGCTCTTCTCGCCAGTGAAGTCAATGATCACGGCACGACCCTCAATTTCTGTGCCCTGCTTCTCCTCCAGAGCTTTGTTTGCCTCAGCTTCTGTTTTAAATTCAACATAGGCCATCCTATAGCACAGAAAAGAACATAAGCAAATGTCTCCTTCCACGAATGACAAAGTTTGCAAACAAGGAGGGAAAAGACATAAAAGAAAAATGCTGCAAAAAGTAGGAAAACTAATGCAGCAGGTTCCTTAAGGCAGCCAAAGGACACATAAGCTTATCAGAATATGCCAAGAGCTAAAGGAACAGCAAACACACACCAGTTGTCTCATCTACACACCCTTTGCTGTTCCCGTCCTTGTTCATCAATATCCGGACTTCCAACGCATTTTCAAACACCTCCCTGATTTCTTCCTCGGTTAAGCGGTAGGGCAGGTTCTTCAGAAACAGCGTTCTGGCATCTCTCTCTGCAAAGACAAAGTTACACTCACATTACCAGCTAAAATTCCCTCTTCATCTACACTGCCAGCTCAGTGGGACCCAGCAAGTTGACCAAGCAGAAACTAACAGCAAGCATTCACGTTTTCAGAAGCTGCAAAAGCAACTGTAATGGAAGTTAATCAAACTACTGTACTTCTCTTAAGGGCATCAAGTTTAAAAAAAAACAGTCCTAAAGTTTCAGAAAGAAACAGGTTTCATCCTCAGCCGTCCCAATATGCATTATTTCTCGGGATCACATTTGCAGATATTCCAGTATATCTGTACGTAAGCATTTTAGAAACTCTTTATTGGGCCGTACCTTTCTTGTCTTCTTTCATAGTTTCCTTGCTCTTTGCTTTTTCCAGTTTTATTTCCAAACCCATTAACTTCTTTCCATTCATTTGGAGAGCTTTATCCAGATCCTCAGCAGATGGGAAGTCCACATAGCCGAATCGCCTGCAAGAACAGCATCCCTGAGATCTCAGCTGATCCATCCCTGGCAGCAGAGACCATCAACAGAATGCTAACACCAGAGAGATTCCTGCTGCTCAAGTTCCAGACAAAGCTAAACACTCATCACTACCAAGCAACCACCTCAGCATCTTGAGGAGAACCAGCACCAGCACACTTGCATACCCTCTGAACAAATTAGGACCAAATAAAAGAAGTAAGCAGCAAAATTCTACTGGTGAACTCACTTGGAACCACCGATTCTGACATCTGAAACTTCAATATTCTTCTTCCCAAAGAATTCTCTGAGGCCAGTCTTCAGCTCATCAAACTCCTTGGTGCAGGCCAAATTTCCAACAAATACAGAGAAAGGTGATATAGGCCCTTTAAATGAAAAGACAATAAAGGGGTTTTTTTTAAAGGCAGCTTTTAAAACTGGGAGCCAGACTCCAGACAGTTTTAGCACATCAGTTTTTGCTCAAAAGTGACATCATATTTCAGTATTAAGTCCCTTAAAATCATCATTTGTGCTGGGAAACCCCACTCCTGACATGCTGGACCTTCACAGTTACATTCCTCAGGCAACACAGTCCAATGACAGTCCATCAAACAAGCATAATTTGATGATCCCACATCACTTACCTTCTACTTTCTTTTTCTTGGGCTCTGGTGCACTTTTATTGGTCATTTCTTTCTTCCTCTTTCCAGGTGCTTCCTTGACAGGTTCTGTGACAGAAAACAAAACAACACTGAAAAATACAGAACTTCTGAATCAACAAAGGAACATTAATTTTTATAACAGTCATACACATGACATTCTCTTGTCACTCAGCAGCTGCTCCTCAGCACAGAACACCATTATTGCACACCATCTTTGCTCAGGCACCTTTCCTGTTATTAGAGTAATGGTCTCAAAAACATTCAAACTCACTTTCATCCTCACTTTCCTCCTCAGCATCTTCTTCATCCTCCTCCTCTTCATCCTCATCCTCATCATCTTCCTCCTCATCATCTTCCTCATCTTCAGATTCTGCTGCCTTGGCTTTCACTGGTGCAGCCTTGGCTGGAGTGGTTTTCTTCACTGGAACAGGGGCTGTGTCCATGGCTTCATCTTCAGACTCTGAAACAAGATGAGCACAATATTCAGACAGTTCCACATTAAGCTCCTTTTGTAACTAAGAAAACAAAATGCTGTTAAGCAAAATGCTTTTCATGCCTTAAGTTTTTATGTTCTCAGGAAAGAAGTTTAATACAACAGATTTTTACAAAAGTTGTCTCTCTCCCTTAAGTTTTACTGCATTAAAAAAACCCCAATACCTGTTCACCAACAGTATGAAGTTTTACTACAATAGGGAAATTAAGACCCTTTCAGCAAGATGGACAACAGCAACCAGCTAAAACCAGCTGAGCACACACTGCATCTTTCCCATTATCCTCTAAGTTACCTCCCTCCCCCAGCTCCCTGTAAGTGTTTAATAATAAACATCTTATACCATCCTCTTCTTCATCATCATCCTCATCATCCTCTTCATCGTCATCCTCCTCCTCAGATTCCTGCTTTGCTGGCACAGCTGCAGGCTTTTTGGCTGGTACTGCTGCAGGCTTTTTGGCTGCAGGCTTCACAGGCATTGGTGGCTCCTCTTCCTCATCTGCACCAACAGTACAAGTCTTTATTACTCAGGTTCAATGAATGAGTGGTATAGGTAAAAAGTACTTAGAGCTTCACTAAATTTTGTCCCAAAGTTCAGGAAGGAGCAGTCAAGAAACCAGGAGATGTTTTACAGGCAGGGTGTAAGGCAGCTGCAGCCCAAGCTCTCCTCCAAACTTCACACGTGGCTCACCTCTCCTTTGTAACCCCTCAATAACCAAGGAGCCCCTCCCCACAAGTATTAAATCACACAATCTTTCAATCCCAAAGGCACTCATATTCAATGACTTGATTGAACCAGCTTTGCTCAATGCATATTTCAAAAGTAACTTACCAGAATCTTCTTCATCATCGTCGTCCTCATCATCATCGTCCTCATCATCATCGTCTTCTTCTTCACTCTCCTCCTTCTTGGCATTCTTTCCATTTTTTGCTCCTTTGGTTAGGACAGCAGCCTTTTTAGGTGTTGGAACAACAGCCTTTTTGGGCTGTGGAGTAGCCACAACCTTCTTTGCAGGTGTAATTGCCTTTTTCGCAGGTGTAGCAACTTTTTTTGCAGGTGTTGCAGCCTTCTTGGCTGGGCTAACAGTAACTTTTTGTGGTTTCTTCTGGGGGATCATCTGAAAGACACATTAGTATAAAATTCATGCTGGCCTGTTTAAGCCACCATTACTTCACTATCAGACAAACATACAGCAACTGAAATCTAAAGCATATCTTTCTGACAGTTTCTGTAAAGTTACCTCAAATGCCCACCCTGACGAATCAATAAAGTTTAAACTCAGCTTTTTCATGCTTTTAAGAGCCTACTTATGGAACATCAAAACACCTCTAAATTCCCCGGTCCTGAACCAAGACCAGTGATGTCTAATAGCATTCAGCATCTTGGAATTTTTACACTTGCACAGTATCTGCCAGTGACAAATCTCATATTGCTCATTACTAGGGTATTCAAGTACCCACTTGCTTAACAGCTTTAGGACAGCTTTAAGACCCCAGCAGTACTTCCAAAGCCTGGAAGCACAGACTTAGAACTTGGGCTATTTTTCCCCACGCTGCTTCAGTCTTATAAAACCCAGTTTATTCTTTAGCCACAGTTTAGTGAGGAACACAGACTGCTTATTAACGTCCTGTTACAGTGTAACCTGCAACCCTCAAGACACTTCAGTGACACGTGCATTCCTTTGACTCCATCTCTAAATCAATCACCTCTTCTCCGCTGCTTTCCTCTAAGTCAGAGGACTCCTCTTCCTCGCTTTCCTCGAACTTTTTCGGGGGAGGAGCCATTTTTTTCTGTTTGGCCTGATTCTTTGGGGTCTGAAAAAGAGTGCCAGCAGCACGTTTAGCTCCCGTGCTCGGCCGCGCGCTCTCGCTCCGGCGGGCAATTGTCCCCACCACGTG
>VYXF01000682.1:401518-412722 GCA_013397295.1 Polioptila caerulea
GGCAGAGCACGTGGCGGGCGGCGGCCACGTGGTGGGGCCGGGGGGGCGCCCGGGGGTCCCGGCTGCGCCGCGGCAGTCCCGGCTGCGCCCCGGCAGTCCCGGCTGCGCCCCGGTAGTCCCGGCTGCCCGGCCTGGAGCTCTGGCCGAGCACGCTTTTGCCTTCCGCTTTGGGACCGGGTTCGCCCCAGCGCTGTCCCTGCCCCAGCGCTGTCTCTGCCCACCCGCTCCCGCCTCACCCCCGTCCCCCAGACCCTCGGGAGGCACTGAGCGCCCGTGGACAGCTTGGAGAAGGATCCGTAGGAGCCAGTCAGTGTGAGGCTGCTGAGGCTGCACTTTGCAGTTGCCAGCCTCTGCTGATTCAGGCTGGGAGAAGAGGACCAAAGTGGAAGAAAAGGCCAAGCCTGTGCTTGCCTGATGGATGCTTTTGAATTCAGTCACTGCAGGAACACACCACCTTTCTCCCAGTGGAGATTTTCCCCGGGGGCTATAAAGTCAGAGTAGAAATTGCCCAAGGGCACAATCAGCGCTCCTGTTTCACTTGTCACTCTGCTGGCAGGGCTGAGTGCTGCCTTGTCCCTACCTGATAAAGAGTGGCCTCCATTGCTGGGGTTTCCCCACTGCCTTACATCCCCTACCACTTCAAACTGGGCATCCAGCCAGGTCCTGGGGGCTCCTGTCTCAGGCATGGATTACTCTAGCAATTTGCCTTTCCAGGGCCTCCTTGAGATAAGCTCCTGACTTGGGGAACAAGGGATCCTAGTGAGCCCTAGAATAAAAATGCAGACTCAATGAATTCCATCCTGCATGGCCCTGATGCCCTTGTGGGGACGCCCCAGGATTGTTCAGTGCCACCTAAAGCAAGGGACACACTGTGGGTGAGGCAGTATACCTGGCTCCTAGGCTGTCCTAGTGCTTCCTTCTCCTCTGCTGGTAAGGAGAGGCAGTTTCCAGGCAAGCTGAGCCATTGCTAAGGGCCCCTGCTCGCTCACTGAGAGGTGACAGAATCAGTCAGCCTCTCCAGGAGTAAGCCAAGCCTGTGGAGAGCCTGCCATCCAGTGTGGGGAGGGAAGGAGCTGGAAAAGGGCTGGATACTGCCCATGTCCCAGCCCTGGTCACATACTTGCAGGCAGATGGGGATCCCACCTGGGAAAATCCCTTGTGTAGGGCAGCTGGACTCTGCCTGTGAAATAGCAGTGTCTGGCTCATGTCCCACTGTGCGCTGCAGGAGCTGTCCCCAGGTGGGGACACTGCAGTGGCACAGACCAGGTGTGGTCCAAGGGGATGTAGAGTGATGGAATGGAAGACAGAGAGACCTGAAAGTGATTTTTAACTGTCTGAAGCAAGAGCTGATTGCACTCTGCTCACCATGCATGTGGTGGAACAAAATCATGTACCATGATTGCCTGGCCAGCTCTGCTGCCTATGCCAGGGCTGGCCTTGGCTCCTCTCTGTGCTGTGGGAGGAGGGTTTGTGTGAGAAAGGTGCAACTGTTGCTTTAGCCAGGGGCAGTTTTGGCAGCTGGGACACTGCATGTGTCCAATAACAGTGCCAGCAGTGGGACCTGCAAAGGGCTGAGCTGGCAGCTGGCCAGTTGTGGTTCCCAACCCTGGCAGGGGACTTCTCAGTATGGCCTGTGTTCCCTCTCCTTCCCAGCAGTGTGTTGGAAGGTTCTCCTTGCCTCTGGCATCTCTGAGGCTGCAGCAGAACTCAGCTTTTGGGGGAAGGAGCACAGCACCTGTGCAGAGGAGTGAGAACCAGCGCTGCCCACAGGGCTGTGTCAATCCATGCTCCATGTCAATCCATGCTCTGTGTCAATCCATGCTCTGTGTTAATCCATGCTCTGTGTTAAGCCATTCACTGTTCTAATCCATGCTCCATGTCAATCCATGCTCTGTGTTAAGCCATTCACTGTTCTAATCCATGTTCCATGTCAATCCGTGCACTGTGCTAATCCATGCTGTGTGTCAATCCATGCTCTGTGTCAATCCACGCTCTCTGTCTTTTCATGCACTGTTTCAATCCATGCTCTGTGTCAATCCATGCTCTGTGATAATCCATGCTCCATGTCAATCCAAGTGCTGTTATCCACGCACTATTGAGCAGGTCTGGATATGGCCCAACCCTGCCAGCTGCTGTTATGGTCAAAAAGGGCCCAGGATGCTGCAGATGCCAGCGTTTAGGCTGGGCTGTTCCCTGTATCCCATGTGGCCAGGATTTCCAGTCAGCCCTAGCAGTGGGCAGGAGGATGCCAGAGTGGAGCAAGGCCAGCCTTTTTCTGGGACACACCACATTGCAGGGCTGTCCCAGTGGCACAGCACAGCCCAGCTCCTCTGCAGGCAGCTCCAGGAATTTCAATGCCGAGGGAAGTCTCACAGAGAAGCATCCGTGAGAGGGGTAATTTGGCCAAAAGAGCAGGTTTAACAGCTCTGTTTGTGCAGTAAATATACTTTAGGTCCTTTTATGGCTGTCTCTTGTTGTAGCATGTCTGTGGCTTGGAAGTGTTGATCTAATTCCACAGTTAAAGGGAATTTAGCTGGTTCAGTGGAGACCCCAGGAGGGATTTGCCATGGATTCTCAGTTTCTGGCATCGCAGATGCTCATCCCTGTGCTTTTCCCGAGCCTTGCAGCGCTGGGAACACCTTACCCGGCTGCTGCTGCCCAGGGCTGGGGGCGAACTGGGCTGCGAGGCAAACGCGGCTCCCCTAAAGCCGGGAAAATTGGGTGGCCAGGTCGAGGGGCAATCAATCCCGCAGGAATCACAGATGAGGTGAGTGGGTGTCCCCAAACGCCCTGTTCAGCCGGTGGCCGGTCGCGTGTTTCCACTAGATGGTGACAAAAGGCTGCGTGTCCCGAGTGGGAGCCCCCGGGGACACCCGGCTCCCCCAGACGCGCCTGAGCGGCGCATCCTGCCCTGCCTCCTTCCTAGCTCCCAGGAGATCCCGGGACGCATTTGGTACTCGCCGGATACCAGCAGCAGCCAAATTCAGTCGGGAGAGGAAAAGTTTTACCTGTGGCTGGTGCAGGCGTCTGCTGCCAAAAAACTGTCGGGGATCTCCAGCAAACACCCAGCGGGTGCTCAGAGAAGGGGAAAACGAGCTAGAAAGCAATCAAATGTGTTCCTGAGCACCCTAGCCTGACATCACCTGCTATGTGGTCTGCAGTGACCTGATGGGTATGGCATCGCAAAGGTGGTAGGAAAAAAGAAAGAAAAAAAAAGTCCCCACCAAAACAAAAGAACCTGTAAATTTACCAATCTCAGGTCTAAGTGCTGCTCAAAACCTCTTGAACAACCCCATGTCCCACTGGCAAATCCTTTTCCCCTCTTCGTGCCCACCTCACCCCATCATGGTTCTCCTGTGCCAGCAGGTACCACAGCTGATGGATGGTGACCCAGCAGTGCCAGGCACTCAGGGCTTGTCCTCTCTCTTCCCAACTGCACAGTTCCCCAGGCCCTGATTAATGCAGGGCAGAAATGAGATGGGACTGTGTGTGTAGTAGTCTAATTAAGTCTTTTTTCATTATCCCCCTGTCTATGCCGAGGAGAGTCTTCAAGGATGATGAGTATGAAGTGGGTGCAGGGTTTGCTGTGACAAATGGCACTTACTTCAAGCAGTCACAGACAAGAGCACATCCTCTGCCTTGAAATGGGCACCTTGGGACATGCTGGCCTGCAGGGATGAAAGTCAACAGTGCCTGGCAGACTATGGGATTTGTTCTCTGGGAAGTATCCTTTCTTGATGTGGGATACTGCAAGAATTGGCATGGGCCCCTGGAGCCAGGCATACCCATTGTCACTCTGGTAGATTCTGGGTGATAACCCAGCACATCCCTGTGCCATTTCCTGGATTCATAGACCAGGAAACCTACAGGGGACTCCCACGGGGAGTTTTGTACATGTAGATTTAGTCT
Source organism: Polioptila caerulea (assembly GCA_013397295.1). Classification (NCBI taxonomy): domain Eukaryota; kingdom Metazoa; phylum Chordata; class Aves; order Passeriformes; family Certhiidae; genus Polioptila; species Polioptila caerulea. Next base: position 405,428 of record VYXF01000682.1, read on the forward strand.
TCACATGACTTCCAAGTACTGATAATTTCTGGTACACTGCAGGAAAAAAGTGGGTTTCTATTTCCAGAAGGAGCCAATTCCCCTAAGATGTCCCTTCTGGAAGGCCAATTCCTCTCCCCAGCACCCCTGCCTGGAGCTGGCAGCAGGATTTTGTGGTCTGCCTGTGAGCCCCCAGCAAGCCCACAGCCACCCAGAGCCTCCCAGCCAGGTGGGTTTCCCTCTGGATCTGCTCAGCAGGAGAACAAAGGCAGCCCTGGAAAAAGGATGTGTGAGAGAAAAGTGGGACCAGAAGAGGACTTGCAGTAGGTGTGAGATAAAGACAAACCAGGACTGGGAGATGTGGAGCAATTTAGGTGGTGAGAGGAGACCTTGGGGGCATTCTTCTCTCTCCATTGGAGTAGAGAAGCTCCAAGTGGAGAAAGGCAGTGGGATGGCAATAGGCAGGCATTTTGAAGCAATGCATGCAAATCCTTTATAACCCAGGGGAAGTCAATCTGGAGAGAAGCTACAGGTGATCCCAGTTCAGCAATGCCAGGCCAGCAGCCAGAGCACATCACAGTTCCGTGCAACTGCCCATCTTCCTGCATTGCCCTGCAGCATTTGGGAAGGCTTTCCAGGACCTTTGTGGAGACAGCCCAGAGGGGGGAAGCTCCTCTTTGCATGGGCATTTCTGTGCATCCTATTCATCTCCCAGAGCTAGGGCAATAGGGAATAAAATCCAGACAAGCACTGGGTCTCCAGGGATGACTGTCAAGACATCCAAGTACAACATCTGCACACTCTTCTGGCTCAGCACATCTGCCCCTTGGTACAGCCCCACAGAGCAGTGACCTGGGGCTTTGTCTCACATTTTGTTTGTTCACATTTTTACCTGCTGGAAGCTCCCTCTGCTCCCAGGCCTGCGTTGGGCTATTTCCATTCCACGGCAGCTCCCGGGCACAAGGCCAGCAGAAGGCAGACGGTCTGCCTGGAACAAACCCAAACCAGGGGATTTTTTTTTTCTTTTTTTCCTTCTCAATCAAAAATAAAGATTGAATCTTTGTTGAGTTCAAACTGGAAAAGCAGGAGTCTCTCTCCACTCCCCTGATAAGGGATTCAGTTTGATCCCCATATGGACCACTCTTAAGAGTTGAACTCGATGATCTTTGTGGTTCCTTTCCAACTCAGAAGATTCTGTGATATCAAAGTTTATTTTTGTGTTTGTATCTGAATGGGGGGGGTGAGCTCCACTTGAGAGCCACATGCACCCATCACTCAGCAAAGGCAGTGAGCAGCATGGCATGATGAACATGGGGCTGCCCTGTGTCCTTACCTCTAGAACCAGAAGGGTCAACATCAGGGAGACCAGAGCCACACACATACACACACGTGTCCCTAGTATAACATGTCCCCGCTTCTGCCAGGGAGCAAGAGCCAAAACTGCTCTAGGAAACAGGCATCAGTGCCAGTGGGAAGTGCTGGCTGGCTTCTTAAGCTCAGTGGGAAATGTTCTGTCATTCCTCCAGAGAGCTTCTGTCCTGAGTTCTCTCAGCTAAAGTTGCTCACTGAGTTCCATCCATGCAGTTTGCAAAGCCCCTGTCCCAGCTTGCTGCTGTGAGGGAACAGCCTCCCTAAGGGCTCTCAGGATTGCGTAGTCCAGCCATGGGCTGAGCTTTTTGGAAAGGATTTCTTTGCACTTGACTGTGCCTGCAGAGCCAAAGTGGCCTGGGTGGGTGTCAAGGTACAGACACCTGTGAGCCTGGGAGAGGAGTCAGGGAGACTGAGCCCATCCAGATTTCACCATCCATCTGCCCCCTTGCAGCAAGCTCCATCAAAAGGAGGTTAAAAGTAAGAGCTGAAAGTACTTTTCTAGCCCAAACCACTCTCAGACTGTGCCTCATCCCAGCAGCACACTGGGCTGTTTCACTTACCAGCTCTTACCACAGAAATTCCCACTTGGTGGATGTGAGATGAAACCACTGCTTTGAAACTTCCAATGACCGCGGTTAAAAATAAGATTCAGAGCAATAATTTCCCCACTGTTGGTGCCTCAGACCTGAAAAACCTAGTCCTGAACGACCCAGTGGTGTCTCATTTAGCTGGGCAAGCTGTGATCATGATGTCTGCATCCTGGGAGGGAGGCAAGAACATGGTTTCTTGGGGAAAAGTCCTCTCCTTCCCATCCTGTACAAGCCATCAGCCCGTGTACGAAATGGCAGAGGAAGCTCAAAGCAGACTGAAAATTACACTGCCAATTACACTGCATCTCTGCTGCTCGGTTTTAATTGTGGAGCAAAGAAAGAAGCCCATCGATTCATCCCGCTGGGTAATTAAATGCTTAATGCTATTGACTATAAAGACATTATGGTTCAGCAGCCCAACACTAACGCATTAATAATCGCTTATATCATGGCAAGGAAGGGGCACGAGCTGCTCCTGAGGAACACGAGAGTTCCGTGGGATGGGAGCACACAGTGAAAACCCTTGGGGGACTGAATTAGTGCTGTGGCAACCTGCAGGAGTGAGAGCTCATCCCAGGGAGCAGGGGAACCGGGAAGGGCTGGAAGGACCATGGAGGAGGGGGCAGCCCCTACTGCAGGGAAGCCCCCCTGGCTGTGGCAGTGGGAGGGGAGTCTGGGCTCTGAGCATCAGTGCTGCCCCCAGCACAGCTCTAGGATGTTGTCAGCCATGGGATCAGGAAGATGAATCTGAGCAGCACAACCCCTTTTATAACAAGCCATGGCAAAAGCATGAGAATGTCTGCCCACCTCCTGCCGGGCTCTGCATTCCCAATAATTAGCCGTCTGCTTTAGCACATTTATTATGCACATGATGTGGAGCACAGGGCAGAGCCTACACATTGCCTGGGATTAAGCACATAAAAGTGAGCTGAGTGAGCACTGCTCCAAGCTGGAGAGGCCAATTTGCTTGCCAGGAGAAGCAGGCCCTCAGAACGTGGTGTGCCAGTGGCTACTGCGCACTTCCCGAGGGGGGTCTCACCCTGTGAAGGATGGAGGCTGCACTGCCTTTCCCCTGCAGGGACCTCAGAGCCCAGCACATGGCAGGAATCCCATGTCCCATGGACAGGAGGATGCTTAAGGGCCATTTGTAGAAGATGGAGAAAGGGAGGACCATCATGGGGACAGCAACCCTTTTCAAGACCATCCTCTGCTGAGTTCTTTTCTGCCTCCCTAGGATCGAGGCATTGCCCCTCCAGCCATGGCACACTGGGTTACCCCACCTGCAACCACTTCAGGGACAGAGCAGACACAGCCTAAAAGAGCCACCAGAGGCAAAATTTCCACCTAAGCTTTCAAACTCATGTCAACAACTCCCTGCCCAAGGGTAAGGGGCGCCCACACAGCCCTTCCTGACCTCCAGCATGAAAACCAAAAGCACTTGCAATTTTCTCTGAGCAAATCCAAGTACAGATCGTGCTGTCAAACCCTTATTTGATTTGTTTTTCTGGTGGCCTGTGCCGTTTGCCTTCATTACTTTCTCTGCCCTGTGCCATAGTCCAATAATGCAGCATCTGCCCGATAAAAGGTCCATGAATATAATTTACAAGTAGTTGGCACCTTCTGCCTTGTCTGGGAGGGCAGGCTCCCTGGGTACACAGCTGATAGGAAAAAGTGTGGATTTTACAGTCATTCTCAGTGGGGTAAATAACCTCTGAGAACTGTTTGCAGCTTGATTTATCTTTGTGAGGTTGCAATTCTCCCGAACATTTGATTCATGGCTTGAAATTGAACCTCTTTAAGTGTATTTCCTTACATAGTCTTTTTAAAAAAAATAAGTCTGGAAAGAAAGAGAAGGGAAGGTGCTTTCTTACAGCCCTGGGGATGAGGAAGAAGGTGCCTCTGGTGCTTTGAATATATCTGAAGGGGAGCACTGAGCCAGGGGAGAGGAGCACTGGTGCTCCCAGTCTCCCTCCTCCCCAGGTAAGGCAGCCCTGACAGGCTGAGCTGCTGCATTTACTCTAGAAAAGCCTTTCTGAGACTGAGAATACACACCTGTGTTGGTATATATGTGTGTATAACAGCCTCAGTAAAGGTTTGTTGGGTTATTCGGAAATAAACATTTCCTGAGGATGCTGTAAGGGTAAGGGAACACGTTGCTGTGTCTCCCCACTCCTTTGCTCTGAGGCTTCGGGATGTGCCCGTGCAGTGACGGGCAGAGGTTGGGAGCAGTGCTTGCTCTGCACCCTTTTTCAGGAGCAGAATGAATCATCCCCACTGTGGGTGCCAAACCCTGCACCCCGCGGGCTGGGAGCCTCATAACCTCGTGCCTAAACTTGCTGAAATTGGTGCAGGTGGCATCACCCTGTGCCTTTGGGCTGAGGAGTGCCCAAACCTGTCCTGCTGCCTCGCTGGGGCTCATCCTGTGCCTGCATTCTCCCCCTGGCTCCAGAGATCACTCCCAGGGAAATTGAGCTCCTCCTCACAAAGTGCTTCCTGCTGCAGGGCCAGCATCATCCAGACCTTGAAGGGGATAAAGGATCCCCTGTGGATGAGCCACAGCCTGGGAGGGAGCAAGCCTGTTTGTAAAAGGAGATCTCCCTGGGAGAAAGGTCCTGATGAAAAAGCAGAAATATAAGGAAAAGTCCAAACATTTCCAGCCACATTTCCAGATTTCTGTGTTTTGATGGGTTTTTTTTTGCCCCATCACACTGGGAGTGAAGGCTGCCTGTGCAAAGAGGAGAAAGGCAGTTTCTGTCCAGGGCTGCCCTAGGCCCTCATGAACACTTGCAGGAGTATAGAGCTTAACACAGAGCTTGGTCTCACTGGCTCTCACTTGGTCTCTCCAGCTAAAAACAGGCTGGGACAATTGAAAAGGTCCTGCAGACTGGCCAGGTTGGGGGGGACCAAGAGCTGTCCCCACTTCTAACCCAGAAAGGGGAGACAAGTGCATCCCCAGGTGCCTGCCCTGGCTCCAGCTTTGCTGGAAAACCAACTAAAGGCAAGCCTTGGTGAGTCCCTAAGAGCACTGAGTTTTACTTGCACTGTCATGACTGCAGGATTAGTGTAGTGCTCCACAGCCTGAGCTTCACCCTTTTGGTATTGAAAGGTGCATTTAACACAGCAATGACTGGAGGGTGCAGAAATGCACCGAGCAGGAATAGTCACACTTTGCTGACTCATATGGGGCCATCTCTCTTTTGCCCAGTGTCTCAGACCAAAGAGACACAAAATCAGGACCTGATTTTCTACCTCTGCTGACTTTGCTCTCACTTGCAGAAAGGAGATCCTGCTCCTACCACCACTGAGTCTGGAGGGAAGGCAGTGAACAGGGAGGTTCAGAGGTACAGCAGCAACCTGGGAGCTCACAGCAAAGTGCCTGGTTGTTTTCTGGGAAAAAAAAGTTAAATCCTTCTCTTGTGGGATACGCCTGGTTTTGTAGGGCACAGAGCAGCCTCCTGGAGGAAAGAAAATTAGAGCAGAAGGTCCTGAAGGTGCCAGCAAGTGCCCTCTGGCCACATCACTCATGAGTGTTCCACTCATGAGCTGCCAAAAGCAGTTACTGTGGGGTGACCTGTGAATTCACATCCCCTGGTGCTGCAGCACAGGGGGGACCTGCCCCCACCAGCAAGGAGGGGACACAGCTGAAGCAAGGCCCTTGGCAGAGCAGGACTGCAGTGGGACCAAGTCTCCCTGCAGTCTGTGCTTGGAGATGCTCTGGCTCCTTCTAGGTATTAAATCAAAAGGACACCAGATTGCTTGGCCTGGTCTTTCCTGTTGTTTTAAATTGTTCTCCCAATTCCTGGCTTGAGCACAGCGACCAAAATCATCACTGGCACAGAAAAGCTGAGTGTTGGGATATCCTGGATGGGGCTGAAGATTTCCAAACCTGTTTCTAGTAGGTTTGGAGATGAAACCATGGGTGATGCAGAGGGTGCCTGACTGCTAACCCCAGCCTCTCCCAACACACGCCTGCAGAATAAAATTGCACCAGTGTCAGCCAAAGGACCTGTTCAGCTCTGTAGCTGTTGGGCTGGGGAGATGCCAAACTCCTGGGGCAAGGAACAGGTCAGGAGCTGGGAGGAACAGCAAGAAGACACAGAGAATTCCTCCCAACAGAGAAGATGCTCTCAGATACAGTCCATCAGACAAAACTCAGGTCCCAAGGTGGGTGGTTTCCTACTGCAACCACTGGCTTTTGGCATAGGGTTGAACTGTTACATCTCCCAGCTATGTCTGCACAGAGACAATCAGCACAGAGACAAAAAGCTTCCTTCTAGGAAGAAAAACCCTTAAATATTTCTACTGTCACATTCACCCCACCCCACTGGGGTGGTCAAACTGTCACCACTTACTGTGTTTTCTTCCTTTTAGTTTTTTGCTGCTGTATATCTAATTCAACCATCCTTAACTGAATCAGTAGAAATGCATCTTATCTGTCTCCCTCCTTCCATGGGAAGGGCCTGAAGGAGTCCTCACCCAGTCCTCAGCTTGCAAATGATCCCTGAGCACAGCACTTGCTGCTGTGTTTCAGGTTCCTGCCAGATGGACTCACCGCCTGTCAGTCGGGCTTGCCACAGAAAAACAAGAAGGAAACCCAGCTCAAACCATTTGCTTTTCCATCTGTGCAAGGCGGTTGTTTAAATCAGGGACACCAGAATAAGTTTGGGGAAGTGAGGAGTTGTAGAGAGGTGCGGATCTTCCTTTAGCCAGAGCAGAAATCACTGGAAAACACCAGAGGAGCGAAGAGCTCACAAACCATGATGCAAAAAGTCAGCTTGAGCCTGGCATTGCTAACAGGATGGCTTGGGGCTGTAGGTGTGGGAGAGAAGAGCAGAGCAGGCAGCAGCAATATCCTCTCCACTCCTTATTAATACAGCGGTGAGGCTTGATGGGTCTCCTAAATTATAATGTCTTTCTTGTCATTAACTTGATTTCTTTCTGGTGACAGCAGCAGCAAATTGGTCCCAGCTGTTCTGAGCAAGGGATGAGAAATTAAAAGGAATTAAACAAGCCAAGTGCTGGAAGGGTGGGTGTGCAGGGGAGGGAGTGCTTTGGGCCAGAGATGGCTGAGGATGGGATGGGATGGGATGGGATGGGATGGGATGGGATGGGATGGGATGGGATGGGATGGGATGCAATCATGGGGATAGTGGAAAATTCCAGGAAGGTGGGAATGGACTCAGGGTCCATGCTTCTCCCTGAAAGCAGGACACTGAAAAGTAGGTGCCCGCCACAGTGAGGTTTGTCTGGGGAGGGGACAGCCCTGTGTGTGCTGAGGCTGCTGCCATGCAAGAGGACACATGGAAGCCCCTCAGGGATTCCCTCCTCTGAAGAACATTCCTTGCCTGGGGATGA
>VYXF01000682.1:413197-435025 GCA_013397295.1 Polioptila caerulea
GGAGGGGATGTCTCATGCTCAGTCTCAGCATCGTTAATGTGAGATGGTCATTAATGCGACACAGTCACTCCACCCGCCCAGGAAAGATAACAAGAAGGATGAGTTTGGCCTTTGAATCCTCTCAGACAGCTTTCTCCAATGTGCCACATTAAATAGTCCTGAACCGAGAACTCGCCCTGGCTGCCATGATAAGCACAAAGAGTGATAAACCCACATAATTACAGTCTGCCACTGTAATAGCAGCAGAGACAGCTGGAGTCTAGCCCTGAGCCTGCGTCCATACCTTGGGTTTTACTTGCTTTCATTCAAACTTATTTTGGAGAGATTTGTCCCAAGCACTGCTGGGTGCCAGGAGGGAGGGGAAATGCCATCTGGGCATGGTGGAGTGGAGGAGCAAGGGCTGTTGTTCCCTTCCTGGCTGTAACACAGAGGAGCCCTTAGCAGGAGCAAATACCCTCAAAACCACGGTTGAAGAGGAGCTGACCTTATAGAAAAGCACATGGTTTATAAGGAGGCATTTCCCCTTGAGGTACTGCACCATTGCCCTTAGGAGCCTGGTCAGGGACAATAGGGACTGGTCAGGGACCAGTTTTACTGGTCCCAAATATATGTAACACCAGATAAAAGTCAGCATTTTCCAGTCTGGGCTTCCCAGGCTTCCTCTTCGTGCTGGAATTTGCTCCACCCCAATGAGACCTGGAGGGCTGGTGCCCCTTCATCCACCACTTCCCACCCAGGGGACCAGGGCAGACCCTGGGACAGGCATGCTGGGGACCCTAAGCACAGCTTGTGGGGCTGTAGGAAAGCTCTTTGCAGACTGTTGTTCTCCAGGTCAGTCTCAGGGCCCTGAGCCCAATCCCCCCCAGTCCTGTCAGCAATGGCAGCCAGTTGTTAGCAGTCCCCACTTGCCTCAGAGTTCAGCCATCCAGCCAACTTTAATCCACTTACTGCAGAGCTAATTATCTTTCCTCACTGTAATTTCTCAACCAAAGTGTCCCCATGAACAAAATTAAGCACCACACAGGCTTCTCTGACATAAATTCTGCCATCTTTAGCAACCACACAGTTGCTACAGGAGAAGGTGTGGGCTCACCAGTCTCTGTCTTCTAATCCACCGTGGTGGGGTTTTAACCCTGCCCCAGCTGATGCCTGTGAAGGAGCCCATGGCTTTAATGGGTTGTCCCTGCCAGACTGTGGGGAAGGGTGCTGTGCATTGCCCCTGTCCTTCCCCTCACCCTGCCAGCAGGACCATGGGATTTCAGACAAGGAACAACACACAGTCCTTCCCTTCTTAGAGATGTCTTTGTCCCTCTAGCTCTAGTGTTTTCCCTCCCTGTGTGCCCCACGGGGAGAGGTGGGGTACAAGGACCCCATCACTTCCCTGCACATGGCCCCATCCCTCCAGGGCTGTTGGGTTTGCTATGGCATAGAGGACACTGTCCCTAGTGCAGGTGGCAGTCACACTGCACCGCTGCTGAGTCAGCCTGAGTGTCCAGAGCTGCACCTGAGCTCCTCCATCGCAGCCCTTGGCTGGGCTGTGCTCCCCATGCTGCCTCTTCCCAGCCTCCCTGCAGTGCGTGGCTGCCTGGAAGCTGATTTTTGAGAATTCTGGCTCTTGGGGACGCCACTGACGAGCCAGGCAGGAAGATGGGCCGCCTCTGGTACGGGCCTAAAAACTGAGATCAGAGGTGTCCCTAAGGTGCAGAATCAAATTCTATGTATATACACTAGGGGCTGGACTAGAAAACATCCAAAGGTCCCTTCCAACCTGAACTATTCCATGATTCTGTGATTTTTTGCTGTCTGCTTTCCTCCCTGCCTATCTCGTGCTGCCCATCACAATCTGTAGGCACTATGTGTTGGCTTTTCACCACCACCACTAGGCTCAAATAAGGGGAATAAATGAAATATGGTTTGAAAAACAGCCTAAGCTCAAATCCAGCACAGTTTCATGACATCTACATTTTCCTGTTCCACTCCTCCCCTTACAAAGGCTGGGATCTTGGTGGAAAGGCTGCTGTGCTGCATCCATGGGCAGCCCAAATGTGTCTCCCTGCCCAGCTCTAGACAGGGACTGCTCATCCCCAGGCTCACAAGGGCTTTGCCAAATTCACACTGCACGAATTTACCCCATCCTATGGCTGTGTGAAGGAAGGGAAAAACAACCCTTCCCTTGAAACCATTTTCCCTTGGAAAGGGGCGGCAAAAAATCCGCTGGCGCACTCTGGAGCCATTTATCATGGCTACAAATACACAAGGCAATTGCTGTAAAGCTTGAGTTTGGCTCTGTAAAGGAAAAAAAAACCCACCCCATGCTTGTTGCAAACAATCACAGCACAAAAGAAAAAGCCTTACAAGGCTGGGGCAGCCTCATAGATGGATTGCTTTTTAATCCCCAAAGCTATGGTGATAAATCTTTTCACTGGAAGCTCTGGAGATACTGTGTCACTCAGGGCATGCAGCAGGGGCGGGGGGGAGCAGAAACAGCTCCAGGAGCAGGCTCGGGGGCCAGGAGGGCTCTCCTGTAGCCAGGAGCAGGTGATCAGGCAGGAGCTGGCAGAAGCTGCTATAAGTCTGGGAGGACAGATGGACAAGTTTTGGGGAACAGCTCTTCGGAAACAAAGTGTTTGGAGAGGAGATGGTGGCATGGAGCCCAATCTGACCACGTGCTCCATATTGCAGGGACAGAGAGATGCTTCTCTCAGCTCCGAGCAAAGACATGGAGCAATGGCATCCACACACTCCCTGCATCTCCTGGCCCCTCAATTTACCTCTACTCTATTCCATCTGGGGTTCCTTAGGCTCTGAAATATTTATTTCACCCCCAGGCAGTGTTTTGGAATCCTCTTTCTGCCCAATCATCCTGAAGCACCAGTTACATGGGTGGGAGCAGTGGGAACAACTCGCCCATCCTTGCCTTCTGCATTCCCCTGTCCCACAGGGCCCTTTGCTTCTATACCACCTCCCTGGCAGGAATAATCCCTCTAATTTATACTGGGAAGGTGGCAGGGGCCAGGCTGATCCTGAGGGCTCAGGGCAATGGGGAGCATCATTCTTGGAGCAGACAGCTGTAATTCCCTTCCTGGGGGCTGCAGTGAGCCTGAGGAAGGAAGGAGTCATCAACCACTGCCTTCCCAGTGGTGGAGAGGTGTAAAATGCTCTTCCTGGAACCATTCTCCTCGAGGAGATCAGTTCCTTTTTCATTAGGTTTCATGCAGATTTTACTGTTAATCATAGGAGTAAAGGACTCGCCCAGCAGCCTTTGATCTCCTGGAAGCCTGGCTCGCATGTGGTACCCAGGAAGTCTTCACATCATCAAAACCCAGCCAGGGGAGCCAAGTTTGCCCATACACCTCCATCCAGGAATTGCCACCAGTCATGCTGCAGCTGTATCTCTGCCAAGCTTTTGGAATGCTTTCCAGGATGACCCTGGCCTAGCTGTGCATGTGGAGCAGGTGGTGGGGCAGCCCCAGCACCACCACACAAAATACCAGGGCTTGAGCTGCATACTCCCCTCGTACATCTCAGAGAGGAGACATTGGGGTCACCAAGGAGGATGGGGGGTCCCAGGTCAGATGTCTGGGCAGCTAGGAACTCAAGGCTGGATAAAGGTAAAGCCAGTGCCTCACTGCAGCCCTTTCTGGCTGCTCTGGACTCCATCCCAGCCGAGGATCCTGTAAAAAACCCTGGGAACACACACCCTGACACTGACCAAGGAGCTTGAGCTGCAGCAGCCACAGCTGTACCCCTGCACAGCCTGGCTGTTCAGGAGCAGCAGGACAAGTCTGCCCGATGTGCAGCACGAGGGACCCCAAAGCTCCACACGGCGTCTGTCACTGCATCATAAAACACTATTGACTGCCTATTAAAAAGCCATTCCCTGGAGATTTGTGGCTGAGGAAGCAGCTGGGTGAAGTGAGATGGGGCAATAATGGCCATCAAGGAGGCATCAGTCACATCCACCCACGCAGCAGCAACAAGGGGCCCCACACAGCTGCCAGGGTGCTGTCCCCTGCCAGGACCATCACGGACAGGAGAGAGAGAGAGAGAGAAAAAAAGAGAGAGAGAAAGAGTTGCTGCTTGCGAGATTGGAATTCGGGATGAAATAGATGGATCCCAATGCCCTGGCCACACTGACATCCTCCAGGGAGAGGCTGCAAGCAGTCAGTAGGACCCTGAAATGCAAAGTTACTGCAGCCCAACACCCACCTTCACCCAGCAGCACCCATCAGGACCCCTCAAGGGCCAAGGAAGGGCTTTGCCCGTGGCACATCTGGCTGTGGGATGGGGAGCAGGGGAAGCCAGCTGCACTGCCTCTGATCTAGGGACTGGGTAGATGGGGGCAAGAGGGATTGTTCAAGCCCCAAACCCTGCCTCTTCTTGGTCACTGGCCTGTCTGTGGTCCCATGCAATGTGCCTAGGAGGGGCTGGAAGCAGAGCAGCAGCTGCCAGTGCTCTGCCTGGGGCTTGCTCATCCAGTATTTCTGCTCAAGCAAGCCCCAGGCTAGCCCACACTGACCAGGGGCATGGCCATATGATGCTGAGCCAGGGGACCCTCCAGAGCTGGCCAGGAGGGAGTTGGGATTGAGTAAATAGTGCAAAACAAGAGCTCAAACTGCTTGGGCAGTCCCTCAGCTCCCATTTCAGATCCTCAGTATTTCATCCTGCAGGAGCTGGCGTACACAGGGAAGGCAGCAGCATTGATCTCAGACAGGAAATCGATGGTTCCTTCCAGCCTGGGAGAGCATGACTGGCCAGCCCACGCTCCCTGGCATTTTCGTGACATTTTCCAAGCCGTGTGTCTGGGGAAGGACTGATGGCCACGGCTCCAGAGGCAGCTGTCCCTCTGTCTCTCAGCCCCAGCTCAGCCTGAGAGACCAGGAAGGGTGCAGGCATCCCACTTGTGCCTACCCTGGACCTGCCGACCCAGCACAGCAGCAGAGCCCCAGGGAGATCTGGTGAAACACCCCTGGTGTCCATCACCCTGGCACATGGCCCATCTGCCACCCTCCCCAGGAGCATGGCCTGGGTTCAGTCCCATGCTGGGAGCAGAGCTGGGTGCTGGGGGACACAAGCAGGGCACAAATCAGGCCAGTGGCTTCTTTTAATTCTCAATGACTCTCAGCCCGTGCAGGGCAGGAATGGAGGAGGACTCCCCACATTCCCCAAAAGTTCAGGTGACCACAGTGGGCAGACAAAGAAGAGATTGGCACCCACCACATGCTGGTCAGAGAGGGGAGAGGGGAGCATATTCATGTGACACAGACAGTCATGGAGCTCTGCCTTGGCACTACAGACAGCCCAGAGATCCCTTTGTCACATATTTTCCCCCCATGGACTCCAGCTCTGGACGGAGCAGCCATACTCCTTCCCTTGCTCTCAAAGAGCTGGGTGTACAGGGCATGAGCAAGGCTGGGAGCAAGGAGCTGTGCCAGCACCCTGCAGCCAGGCACCAGCTGGCACCACTGAAGAGATGGGCCAGAAAATCAGGGTCACATTGGTGCCAGACAGCCCTGAAGAGGTCTCAAGGGGGAAGGCACCCATAGACCGTTTTTTCCCCAAGGGATTTTTCCAGATGCAAACCTCTCACCCTTCCTGGGTCTCAGCCCTGGTGCAAGCACCTCTGGGGGCACCCATCCATCCCTGTGTCCCAAAACAGCCTGTGATGCCTAAGCCTCCAGCTCCAGTACCTGCAGGTTCACCCCACTGGGCCAGGGAGGATGGGACACTTCTAGAGATTGCTGAGGATTGCTGACATATCCCTGACATAGAAGTCAGCTGTCCCCACACCACAAGGGATGTCCTGGCCTTGGCCAGGCCAGGCTGAGTGGGATGCATTGCAATGCATCCAGGGCACAGCAAGGCCACTGCCACCATGTCCCTGGAGCAGCACTGCTGATACAACCAGCCTTTCCATCCCAGTGGGACAGCACAGAGAGGCAGGGATCCCTCCATCACTCCTGCCCTGCTCCCCACCGCAGGATGAGTGCCACAGCCAGATGGATGGTGGTGAGGAAAGCTGGTCCCAGAGTCCTTCCCTATCCTCCCACTTTTCAGCAGAGGGACATTGCGTGGGGGGTGGCCTGGCCCCTCTCCATGTCCTCCAGCTCGTACTCCTCGTCAGAGAGGGGCAGCCCGTTGGTGCCGGGCACGGGCTCGCACTCGGTGCTGCGGGTGGTGGTGCGGGTGACGCTGGGCGAGTACTTCCGTGCCCACGGCGGGCGCTGCCCGGGGCGGCACATCACCTCCTTGAACATCTCCCGGAAGCGGGTGGACATCAGGTTGTAGAGGATGGGGTTGGCGGCCGAGCTCAGGTAGAAGAAGACACCTGAGATGATGTGGACGTACTGGAACATGTGGAGCATGTTGCTGGTCCAGGTGGAGACAAAACTCCAGACAAGGCGGTCGGTGTGGAAGGGAGCCCAGCAGATCCCAAACACCACCACGAGCACGACTGTGGGGAGACAAGGAACTGGTGTTACTGGGGGGATGGGGATTACCAACCCCACAGAGATCTCCAGTCCCTGGCCAAGCACTGCCCCATTTCAGTTTTGGCCATAGTGAAGAAGCACGAGAGAGAGGAAGAAGGAGAGGGGAAAGGTCTCCTCAGTGCCTTCTGGACTTGTCATGGAAGGCCTGGAGGTCTGGACAGGATCTCCTCCCTATGTCTCCTGCCAGTGCTACTTCAGGCCCTTCTGTGCTGCACTTCTCCACTCCTCATTGGCAGGCAGCTGGCCCTGCCACAGCCATGCAGCACAGCTGGGGGACTCACTCCCCTCACTCCCCTATTGGCATTCAGCCTCCAGAAACCTGCCACCTTCACCAGCAAAGTCCAAGGAGCACGAGCTATTTGAGACTTTTCCTTATGCTCTTTGATTTGGGTTTTTTTTTTTGTTTTATAACCCAGCTCTGCTGATGGAAAGGAAAGGGTGTAGGCATGTATATGTACAGGTAGTCCTGGGGTCCTGTGCCACACCCATGCCACAATGCATCTCTGTGTCATGGGGGGACAGGTCCCCCTTTGTCCCCAGCCCAGCCCAAGTGCCTTGGAAAGCAGAGTTACTGCTTGTCTGGGAGGTGGTGGAGCAGCAGCCCTCTCCCTGCTGCTGGACTGGGCTGGGCAATCTGCCATCACTGTGCCATCACGGGACTGGGAGCGTGTGGAGGTCAGCGTGCCGGGGAGAGGGCAGCCCAGGGCAGCCAGCTCCCACTCCTGGGAAGAGCTAGGGAGGGGAGCAAGTGTTTAGAGCAGTGGGAAAGAGGATGTTTCAATCTAGCTTTGGGTCACTGCTCTGTTAGAGTCACAGAGGCTGTGGGGCTGGGCAGAAGTGCTGTCCTTCTGGGAAATCCCACCTCTGCCACCAGCATTTGAGCTCTGGGTGGAGGGATGGGGAACAGGTTCCCCCATCCCAACCTGCCTCTTTTTTCTTTCTCACCCTGCACTTCCCTCGAGGAGGGGATATGGTATGGCTTGGAGGGAGCTGGCACAAACAATCCTTACTGCTGGACTAGAATCACCAGATCTGCCTTTGCCCCAACACCCCACAAGCCAGACCCACTGCCTTCCTCTGGGATGACCCAGCCTCAGTGCTCTGGACTGTCCATGACTCAGTTTCCCCCCAGCACCCTCCCAACACAGCCTTGGGAGATACCCCCTGGCTCTGCCATCCCCAGCACCAACTCACACAGCATCTTTGTGACCTGCCTCCTCTTGACTTTCTTCTGCCCCTGGGTGTTGTGGCAGTTGCGGCTGCTGCCAGTCTTGGCTCCCAGGGCTTCCAGCATCTTTTCTTTCTTGAGCTGCAGGCCAATAAGAAGGTAGAGGACACTGATGGTCCCCATGGGTAGGAAGAAGAAGATGATGGTGGTGACCTGGATGATGAGATTGTAGGTCAAGCGTGGTTTCACCAGGGTGCAGATCTCTGAATCGGGCACCCGCCCCCTTCCTGGCACGTAGAGAGGCTGCAGCCCATGGAGGCTGGTGTTGGGGATGGAGCAGACGACCGACAGGACCCAGATGGTGACAATGACCCTCTTGGCGTGGTTCCTGGTCACCACATACTTGGCTTTGAGCGGGTGCACCACAGCGATGTAGCGCTCCACGCTCAGGGCTGTGACGTTGAGGATGGAGGCGAAGCAGACGGCCTCAAAGAGCAGCGTCTTGAAATAGCAGCCGCTGGCCCCCAGCAGGAAGGGGTAGTTGCTCCACATGTCGTACAGCTCCAGTGGCATCCCCAGCAGCAGCACCAGCAGGTCGGACACGGCCAGGCTGAACAGGTAGTAGTTGGTGGGTGTCCTCATGAACCGGTGCCGGAGGATGACGATGCAGGTGAGCGTGTTACCCACAGCCCCCACCAAGAAGATCAGCAGGTAAATGACACAGACTGGGACAAAGAAGTTGGACCGTCGAGGTCCCAGGTACTTATCCCGCAGCTGCTCCTCTGTCAGGTTGGCATCCCTAGGGTCGAATAAGGTCTCTGGGTGAGTCCTGTTGCTGAGATCAGGGCTGATGGGCTCCACAGGGAAGTCTTGCTGGGGCAGGGGGAACTTGGAACTGGAGCAGTTGACATAGGGATTCATGGCTGTGGAGAGATGGAGAGGTTTGCGGGATACTTTCCCAACTTCTCTGCTCCCGCTGTCCCTCTCCTCACTTGTGTCAGGGTGCTGGGATTCTGCTGATCACCAGGGTTCTGCACTCTCACATCCATCCTGCCCCAGACACAGCCCTTCCTTATGGAAATCACACAAAACCTCCACCTAAACTCCCTCAGGCTTCCCAAGTGCTTCCTGCCCCATTTCCCATCTGCAAACAACCCTGGCAGCTCCTCGGTCCACCTCAGCCCTTTTACCCAATCAGGGGAATGTCAGCAGGGCTGTCCTCTTTTCCTGCTCTGTACAGCCCCAAAAAGCCACCCCCAGAAATCTCTCCTGGCCACAATTCTACTGGGTATGTAGAAGGGCTGGCAGGGCAACCAATAAAACAGCCAGAGGGAAAATTGATTTTCAAACATGATAAGGACTTACGGCTTGTTGGGAAACTCCAGATGAACGCTGAGGTCCCACCACCCCTGTGCCGGACAGGGTCAGGGCTGGGGAGGGAGCGTGGGAGGGGATGGAGACTTCACTGCCTTAAGAGGCAGGCAAATGAAATCCTGCCGCTGCTTTCCCGTCGGAGCTCAGCTCGGAGAAGCCGCCTGCCCTTATCCACCTTCTCCCTCTTTGCTGTCAGCTGAGAGGCTGGGGGCTGTGCCCGGGGCTTCCCTTCCCGTCGCCGGCCAAACAAATCGCGGGGCCGAGACCCTGCCCCTGCCACGGGCTGGCTCCTTATCTGCAAAGCAGCGCTGCCAAAAAGCTGCCCTTCAGAGAGAGGAAATAACGTTAAGGTAATAAACTCCATTGACTCCGAGAGTCCCCGGGGAGGGCGGCACGGCGTCTCCTGCCCCTCCGGCAGCCTTCGTAACGCCGGCGTTTGTCATTTGCGTGGCCTCGGTGGTGAGTAAAGCATCGATCAGCCCCGCGGCCGCCCGGGCTCCGTCCGGCGCGGGAGCCTGTGCAGAGCCCGCTGGTCCGGGCTCACCTCGGGGAAATACAGAGGGACCCAGCGGCTTCCTGAGGTCTCCCACTTCCAGATGTGCAATCCTTGGGTCACCCGAATCACTCCCCCCGTGAAGCAGGTGGCTCCAGCCGGCTCCCGTCACACTTGGGTGCGAGGAAGTTGCTGCGCTCGCAGCATCGCCCCGTACTCCGCGTTTGGCTCAGCTCCCTCCCCGTGCCCGGGGTCTGTCCGGGCTCCATGCTGGCTCCCCCGGGCCAGGGAACACTCCCGCTTTGCCGTCGCGCAGTGCAGCACACACATGTACGTGTATGCACACACACAGACCCGCTCACGGCTCCTGAGACCCATGGACGCGTGTCCCGGCTCCGTGTCCCCGCTCCGCCCGCGGCTCTTCTCTCCTCCCCGTGCTGGACCGGTCCGAGACCCGCCCGGAGCCGGAGAAGCCCTCGGGCTCCCACTGCGGGGTGGGGGCTCCGCGGCTCCGGCTCTCCCGCCCGCCCCAGCCCGCAGGTGGGGAGGAGGGGGCGGCGGATGCGGGGTCGGCAGCGCATCGTTCCCGCGGGACGGGGAGGCACCCCTGGGCACAGGGACACTCGCAGGTCCCTTCAACCCCTCCGAGGGTGGCAGGGCGCAGGTGGACCCGGTCGCCCCTAGGGATGACACCTTGAAGGGCTCTGGCATCCCGGGACTTACCTCCTTCTGCCTGTCCCAGCACCATCCCACCCTGCACAGAGGCTGAGCTGAAAGAGCCCCAGCAGGGCTGAATTTGAGCAGGCAGAACAGGGATCTTGGAGAAGGAACCTGGAGAGACCTGCCGGGAGTGACCTGCTGCCAGCCCCACGCCCCCCTCCCCCGCGGGCTGAGCCCCAGCACAGCTCACTGCACTGCCGAGCCGGGTGTTTGTGGCCAGGAGGTGAGGACCTACCTGGGTCTGGTGGCCTCCAGCACCAGGAAGAGCCCCTGGGGTCCTGCACGGCCCAATCCTCCTCCTGCTGCCTGAGCACACAGCAGATGGAGCAGCACCACTCACTCCTCGTTCATTCTGCTCGAAGAAATTCCAGAGCAGGCAAAGGATGACAGGACAAGACCAGCAAAGCCCTGGGCTGCCTAGGAGCCTTGACCTGGCCCTACCTCTGCTCCCTGCAGCAAAAGAGCATCAAGCAGAGGGGAGCTAGCAGAGCAAACAAGCCAAGGGCAGGAAGGGTCTGTGGTGGCCCTGAGCCCTGACTTTCTGCAGGAGACCATCTTATGCCCCAGAGGAAAGGAACTGCTGAAGCCAAAGGCCTGGAGGGTAAATGAGTGTAAACAAGACATTACTCAAGGGAAGACATCAACAAGATGGAAACAGTGTCTGAAACTGGGAGGGAGGAGAAGAGTTGCTGCTTGCTCCTATGGCAGTGAGGAAATGAAACTTCATCCCCTCTGGGGATGGAGACACAGTAAGACGAGGTTATGGCATAGTGCTGGTGATAGCTGGGACAGGACACAGGGACAGCAGCCGGATGATGCTGGCAAGGGCTCAGCTGGGCTGTTCTGGCAGATGCCAGCATGGGTGACAGTGCCAGGGAACTGGCACGTTGCAGGTCACACCCCTTGGGTGGCAGAGCTACAAACACTAAGTGATGAGGCAGGGATTTCTTTGCCTGCCTCCAGATTGTGCACAGGCTGTTTTCCCTGGGGAATGCCCGAGGCAGGGAACAGATCTGTGTCAGTGCAGAGGCACAAGGAGCCTCAGCATGAGCCCTTTCAGGGATTGCGACATGGATAGAAGCAGTCCGGGAAATCTCGCTCCCTTCCATTCCT
Organism: Polioptila caerulea; assembly: GCA_013397295.1. Classification (NCBI taxonomy): domain Eukaryota; kingdom Metazoa; phylum Chordata; class Aves; order Passeriformes; family Certhiidae; genus Polioptila; species Polioptila caerulea. The sequence goes on from VYXF01000682.1 coordinate 424,557, forward strand.
CATCTGCCTCCCTCTGTTTTCTGACTGCCCTGATAAGCACAGTCCCGGGTGCTCCCCAAGCTCTGTGCACTGTTACACAGCCATCTCCCCATCCTTGGGGCAGGGGCTGTTCCCTGCACGCAGCCACAATGCCTTCAACCATCTTGTTCCTCATCTCTGTCTGGGCTTTGCCCCAAGGCAGCCCTTGGGGAGGCCCCTGAGCTCTGCACCTCTGTCCTTGTCCCTGCAGGAACCCCCATGGCTCATGTGTCCTGCACTCCCAGGAGGATAAGTGGATGTCTGCAGGGACTGGGGTGTTTGGAGGTTGCTTGGATTGGAACAAAGCAGTGGAGATGTTGCTGAGCTCTTGACAAACTTCAGCATCCATTTCCCTAAAGCCTCCTTTCCTTCCTGAGGACAGCAGGCATGTAAGAAGGATGGTTTGCCAGGAGCAAGGACAAAACAAAGCTTGGTTCACTCCAAAATGAACGAGTCCCTCCATCCCCACCAGGCTGTCAGATTTGGAATTCCAAGTGGTGGTAGACCTCTCTGTTGCAGCCCCAGTTTTTCTGGGACACCAGAACCACGGGACATGGGATCCTCCTCCCTTTGCCTCCTTGTTTCCCTCATCATTCCCTCATCAGCCTGTTGGAGCATCCCACATAACTGGGGCCTCAATTGCTGCTCCCACCCTACCTGCTGTCATCTCTCTGGGAAGAGTTGGTAGCTCTCAGGGACTGACTGCATAGCACTTTTTTCTCTGGGATCTCTTCCTGCATCCCCCCTCTAAGTCCTCACAAATCTAACTGTCCCTTAGAATGATCCATTCTCTCTTTCAATTTTCTGATAAACAAAATGACCAGGAGGTGACAACCCCTCTTCCTATACTGTTCCCCCAATGCTCAAAAGAGGGTAAACTGCACCCGGGGGCGTGATCCTTCAGCCTATTCTTATCAGGTATTTTATTTAATTAACCCTACCTGGGGAGGTAGTAGGGAGGATGGCCAGCTGCATACCAAAACCTGCTCCTCCTCATGGTCTGTCAGCCACAGCACAGCCCCCTCCATGCCCAGAGCACCTCTGGGTTAGGCTGGAAGAAGACAAGCAAGGGCACCCATGAGGCTCCCTTTGTCACCCCCGTTCCAGTCTTCCTCCTGCTCCCTGCTGTACCCCTGTCCCTCCCAGAGGGCCACCTGAGGCAGAGGCTGTCAAGGTTGGCAGCTGCCTCCCCCCACGGGTGGGTCAAGGCTGCCACAGAACCTGAGCAAGGCCCAGCTCTGCAGCTGTGCCAGGAGAATTAATAAACCAAAAGAGAAAGCAAAGCTCAGTTTCCAAGCTCGAGAGGCACAGCCCTAATAACCTACTGCATCCACGTCTGGCTCCTTTCAAGAGGGCATCACACAGTAACTGCAGGGCAGCCCAGCACAGCCTTGTGGAGCTGTCTGTGCTCTGTCCCTGTTTCTTCCCACACTTTGCAGATTGAATTAACACCCTCTGGTTCTGAACACGAAAGAACACCAAGCTACAGGGTTACATTGCATCCAAGAGGGAAACCGAGGCACAGACAGCCCCTTGTCCCCTCTGTGCTATCCTGCAGCAGGCAAGAGCCCCTGGGTTGCATTCTGCTGCCACAAAAGGAAGCAGAGTAGCAGCCCCTTCTCAGGGTATTGCTGCAGTAAATTTTCCAGGGCAGGGATTGCCAGCACAGACAGAATAGGGTCATGAAGATTTTGGGCAAGAATGAACCCTCTCCCCTTGGAAAGTAAGCAAATCTTTTGGCCATGTGGATGTAAAAGGGGCTTCTTTCTCTGCTGGGAGCTGCCCACTCAAAGTTGCCCCTCTTTGGTTACCTGGGGATGACAGCCTAGAGGATGCATTTCAGAGAGCAGGAGGATGCATTTTTTAGATCTCAATCTCAATGGCCACACAAACCCACAGGGCACCAAACAGGCCCAGACCTAGATAATTTTGCACAAACAGGTCAGTGGGGGGGCCTTTTCAAAGCAGCCCTGCTGTGTTTTACCCAGCAGAGCCCACCCATCCATCCTTGTCCTGTAATATTTTTTTAGCCATCACTCTTCTGTGCATTTCTACTCACTAACTCTCCAGAGGCCTTTTTTACTGTGTAACAGCTGTACTCACTCCCAAAAATTTCACCTCAGCATTTTTACCTTCTCTGCCCTCTCACACAGCCTGAGCAGGTGACATCTTAACTTCTCACAATAGTGGCAGTTGTTTCTAGATCTCCAAATCCCCTTTTCTGAGTCGGTCATAAACTGGCCAGCACCTTTTCCAGAGTTCAGGCATCTGGTAAAGGAACAGCATGGAGCCTTTGCTCCCCTGGGACAGCTAGCCATGTTCCTATGGGATGCAGGGCTGGGGCCCTACTCACAGCCTGACATTTCTCTCTCTGCAACAACCTCTGCACCTAGAGCCCCACAGCTCATCCGAGGAATAGCTGGGGAGGGACATTTCTCCTCTACCCCAAATGAGGCTGAAAGAACAGGAAAAAAAAAAGACATTTCAATATTCACTGGGATGAAAGCAATCAGCTTTCTAAGGAACAGTAAAATTGGCCTCTGATCCACAGCTTGTGTCCCCTGGGTCTGTGCAGGGGACAGGGAAGGCAGGCACTCTGTGAGCAGGTATTCAGGCTCCATGGCAACCATAGTTTTGCTAATCAGGGCCGGCACAGACTTGAAGTGCTTTTTCACCTGGCAGAGCACCGGGCTTTTGCCACGAGGCTGAGTTACCAGGAGTGCTGCCTTGGCCGTGCCTCTGGGCAGTGATGGAATTGGAGGAGGGCTGGCTGCAGGCCAGAGTTCCAACTCTGTGCCCTCCATCCAGCACGAGGCTGGGGACCATGGTTTTTTTACTGAGGTCAGAATGAACCACCCAAGATCAAAAAAGGATCAGATTATTTCACCCCAAGCTGTGGATGTGTCTGTTGGCCAGGGCTTTGCTAATAGCACATTGTTTTCCTGTCTCCCCCTCGCCACCTCTTTTGGCTCCTGTTTGATGCTGCTCCAGGCACCATGCAGGGCCATCAGAGGTGGCAGAGCCAACACCGGGATTGCAACCAGTAATGGAGATGGCATTTTGTGCCCGGAGATGACAGATGCAGCTGCAAGCAGAAGGGGGTGTCTTGTGGGCCTCAGTCCCAAGCTAAGGGCAGAGCACATTTTCCTTAACCTGGAAAAGCCAAGCTTGGGGAGGATGAGAGGTAGCCCATGGCAGGTCCCAGGGCTGCAGCAGAGTGCTCTGCCAGCCCCAGAAGCAGCAAGCAAGCTGTGATGGAAATCCCCCATCCTGGCTGAAATCTATGACAAAGCTGTGGCACTCGGGGGGCACAAGGGACTCGGCACCTGGCCAAAGCAGCCCTGCCTTTCCTCAGCAGCAGAGCCAAGCCAGGGGACACCCAAAGGAGCATTTTGCCAACTGAAAACATCCTGGCCAACACGTAATGAGCTTGGGACCACCTCATCTACAGCCAGTCCATCTCCAAAATACATTTAAATGGAGCATGGGTCTAAGGCGTTTTACCAGGCACTAAGAAGTCACTTCATGGCTTTACTTGTTACTTTCCAAGTCTCCTCCTTTTTGAGTTATCAGAAATATGTAACTACATGGCACAGCACAGGGATGGCCTCTCTCCCCTCCCCTCCCTCAGAGCCACTTGGCATTCACAGGTTGATTTATGGGGGCCCCCAGGCCTCCCAGGATTGATTGCCAGGACTTGTTACACCTCCCACTGGGCCATGGTAGATAATAATTCCCTGCCTATGCACAGCTCTCAGCACCCAATTCATGTCTTTAAATGTGCCTGGGAAGAGGCTTTCAGCTGGAAGGAAAAACAGCTGCTCAAGCTCTGCAAAACCTCATTTGCAAAGAACACCGGGCGAGGAAATGACATCTCTGGGATGGGATCCCATTTGCCACATAGTGACTCACTCTCAAGTCAAGAGCAAAACCTCCAGTCATAAAGAAACCCCAATCAGCTACAACTACATCCCAATGAAACACAAGCATGGCAGCAAATAGAGATGCAGGATAGAGAGGGAAACTCATCACAGGACCTGCAGCACTTTCACATGAATTTATTTGCAAAGAAATTGGCATGGGATTGGGCTGAGGGGCAGAACCACGGGGGTGGCAGGGATGAGGATGTGAGAGCCTTGTTCTTCATGCTGACACCCCGAGATGCCAATTTAATAATCACATGAATGACATCACAATTTTCCTTATTGCTTTGTTCTTTGCAGTGCAACAGCTGGCAACTGGGGAGGGTGGGAGCATCTTACACTGGGTATTGGCACTTTTGCTGCTCCACTGGAAGAAAAAAGGGCAGGGGTGCACCTTCCCTATGCAAGAATACCACACTCTGCTCTATGTCCTGTGACAGGATTTTACTCTGACCCTTAATTTCCAGGTACCAATGAACTTCAGGGCTGTACTTTTCCACTCGTTTTGCATCCAAAAGAAATTCAACTACAAAAGAGGTGGGATATGTGCAGATGTTAATTTTTTCCATCAGAAAATTTATGCTGCATATAGAGAGAATTAAAGCTCTAAGAACTTCATGAGCTCTCAGAGATAGTAATATGGGAACTTCAGCATGAATGAAAGTTTCCTGAGCCCCAGGAGGAAGAAAACATGCCACAAATGTGAACAAACAGCCTGAAATACTCTGTGCACTAAGAGAAGAAATCTAGCAAATTGGCAAGGTTCATCTCCAAGCATAGGCAGCAAAAGGCACCTAAAATTTGTGAGACAGCTGCCAGCAGTGCTGCTGTGCCAGAGAACAGGGCATGCTCAGGCTCCAGTGGATCCAGCCCCTTCAGAAACTTGTAGGGTTTTGGTGCCAGCAGACTGGAGCTGGATATGAGGACTCCACAGTGAGCTCCCAGCTCTTTGTGTAACCTGCCTGCCCATCCCCTTGGTTCAGGATCATCACAGAGGCCAGGGAGACTGAAGCACCCAGGAGTCTGATTTTCGCTCTGGGGTGGATCAGATATATGACAGGAGGACAGGCAAGAAGCAGAAATGTCATGAGAAGAGAAATGTCGTGGCCTGAGCTTTCCAGAGGGCTCACCTGCACCTCTCAGGGCTGTCAGCATCACCTCACCCTCTCCAGCAGCGAGCAGAGGTCAGTCAGTGTGGCACAGGATGGGCTGAGCAAGAAGCCACAGGGCCAAGTCACACCAGCCTAGTTATGGTGTGACATGCACAGTGATGGAGTGAACCAGAGATGGGGACACAGGCACTGACAGATGCAGGGTGGCAGGTCCAAATGACACCCACCCCAGGGGACCACAGCAAGATACCAGAGTCATCCTGCCCTTAATTGAGACCAGGGGGTGGAAGACAATAAGGGATGGCATTTTTCTCTAAATGGAGGGACTAAGTGGAGAGACTCTCAGCCCGATTTTCACACTCTGAAGGAAACTGGGAGGAATAATTAAACCTCCCACCTGCACTCACTAAGGATAACCCCAAACCCACATCTCACAAGCACAACAGGTCCAGCCAGTCCAGTTCCCCTCTCCAACAGGATGGTGATGGGTGGGTGAAAGCCACAGGGCTGGCACAGTCACACCACAGGAAAACTCCCAGTGCTGTCCAGTACAACACACTCTCAAGACAGGGAACAGGCTCTGGTGTGGCAGCACAGCTCTGCTTTCACCACCTTTCCAGCCTGGAGACAGCAGCATCTCTCTCCTGCCCCATTAGCCCTTCATCCAGGCTTCCCCCAGCCCTTTTATAGTCCTGGCATCACCTACACCTGGGCCAGGCTGGGCAGCACCTGGGAAGGGATGGGCTGGGTTAACCCTACACTTGCCAGCCACCTAATGCCACCCTCACCAGCAGCTCTGCATCCACACGTTTCAACTGCCCTGCCCCACCCCATCCCATCAGTCCACTCCCCTATGCCTCAGTTTCCCTTTGTGTTCTGCCTGTCACAGCAGTTCTTAGGAAATTCCTGTTTTCCCCTCTCTTCCCTCCTTGAATGGACAGGCAACTTTCCCTACCTCAGCTGCCTCACCCTAAGGTTTGGGACATGCACACCCTGCTTCCAGCCTCTCTTGGACTGCTCTGAAGAGCCTGGGGCACAAACTCAACCCATAGAAGTGTTTTCCTCCTGATGGCCACGTTGGGGTTTCCCAGCCAGGCTTGACAGCCTCCCACAGGTGTCTTGGCCCCTGGTTGCTTCTGTGCCCCAAAGTCCTCAAGAGCTGAACATTTTCAGCCACCTCACCAGGAAGTCAGGATTAAATGCCAGGTCTGGCTGGGATTTCCTCTCCTTGTCTGTGCCAGACTGCTCTGGCAGCAGTGCTGAGTAGCAGCCTGGCACTGTCTGCCTGGATTTGGCCCAGATCCCATTTATTCCATGATTTTCCCTGGCTCACAGCCTCTCTACTTCTTGTTGACATTGTGGCAGCCTCCTGCTTTCAGCCCCAGCCTCTAATGTGCCCAAAATTTCCCTCATGCAGGGGAAGGGCTGGAGCCCCCAGACCTCCTGGCTGATGAAGAAAGCAGCAGTTTCCAGTGGAAAGCAGGAGGACTTTGGTAGATTAAACACATGGTCAAAATGCGGCACCTAATTCACTCAGGACTGGTTTAAATCCACTTCCACATGGTGCCACTAATGATGGGCTTTAAATAAACGAGCAAATGCTGGGGAAAGGGGAGGGACTTTCCTCTGACCTCATGAAGCATTGCCTGCGATATTTCTTCTCTGACTCTCCCTCCACCCATCTCCCATCCCCATCTGGCAGGATATTTCCATCCTGTTCCCTTTTCCCACCAACAATGTGTCCAACAGTACCCAAACCTGTGGAATGACGAGGTGTGAACGGGAAATCTTCTGGTGCAATGCCACGAGCCGACGTTCCAAAAGCACCGGCAGCACCATTTCAAACCCTCCCTTTTTGGCGCTTTGCGTCTGCATTAATTTAGGCTAATTGCATCCACCATAAATTGATCAGGGCAGAGACGTGTTCTGAGCACCCTGTTCTGAGTTCGGACGTGGTGTCGGGTGATGATTCGAACTGGGGGAAATCCACTTGTCAGAGCGGGAATTCGGGGCTGCCCCGAGGTCTGGGAACACCCTCTTTGCTGCCACAGCCGCTGTTTTCCGATGTGTCCGGTCTCAAATTCCCTGCACAGGCGCACGGGCTGGACGAGAGCTCCGACAGCGGCGGCAGCCGCCCGGGACAGGGATGGCTCAGGGAGGGACAGACACGCGGGATGTCCCCCCGGAGTGTGTCGCGGCTGGAAGGAGGTTTCGGGGCACCTCCAGCCGCACGGAGGGGTGACAGTCCCCGCTGCCCCCCCTGGGCTGTGGCGGGTCCGGGCGGCCGCGCCCACGATCCGCGTCCTTCGGGCTCCCTCTGGTGGGAGCTCCGGCAGCCACGGGGCCACCGCGGGCCCCCCAGGCCCCGCCGGGGTGGGGTCCCGGGCAGGGCAGGCGCTCGCCCCCGTGCTGTGCCCGCTCGCTGCAGCCCCCCGGGACCCCCAAGGCTGGACGCGGTGATGGGGCACCCTGAGCGTGTGCTGGCATGGTGACCCCCCGGGAAAAGGGGGGCCTGGAGCACAGCTGGGCTTGTCCTTGGAGAGGTGTGCGGGATTTCCTGGAAAATGGGCAAGAGGGAATATTAAATGGGGGGGAGAAGGGATGTAAAATCTGGAGAGAAAGTTTGCATGTGGCAGAGAACGCTTGAGACTTGCGGGGGCAGAGCAGATTCCCCCCAGTCCCATCATATCTTTCCACGTCTGGCCACTTGTGGTCATTTATTTTCTCCCTTTCCCTTGCCCAGGGGGCTTGGGGGATTCCTCCCCAGATCAGCTTGACCCCTCAGTGCCGTCACATTTTGGGGCTGGACAGAGCAGGTGGGGTACAGCAATGGGGTTGATGGGTTGGGAGGGAAGGCACAGCACTGACGGCTGAGCAGGAGATCCAGAGAGTGGGCAAGATTTTGGGAGAGTTTGCGTGGTGGCAGTGGGACAAAAAACCCTTTGGTGTTTGGTACTGCCTGGTGGACCTGTAGTGGTCTCTCCACGAAAGGGGACAAGGGGTTCGTGCCAGTGTCGTGTGTCCACACGATGGCACCAGACCCGGAGCAGTGTCCCCAGCCATGGTGGCATGGCAGGACCCGGTCCCCGAGCCTTGCAGCTGCATCTGGGAGTGACGATGGCTTTTTTGGCTGTGTCGAGGGTAAGAGCTGTGAAACACCTCCCTGCCTGCAGCTCCTCTCAGCCTCCCTCCAGCTTTGGATGTTCCTGCTTTGGCTGCAGGTGTAAAACAGGGGAGAGGTGTCTAAAACTTGATCCTTGTTTCTCTGCTCCATCCCCTGGTTTCACCTTCTGCCTCCTCTCTAAAATCCTCACCTGGCTCAAGTGTGCACAGATCTGCCCTGCCTGGCAGGGAATCCCTCTGCCAGGGACAGAGCTCCCCACCTCTCTATCCTCCAGACAAACCACAGCCTCTTTCCCTGGAAAAGAGGGAGGCAGTGGGTGGAAGAGGTGGATGCAGGGCAGCTGGAGCTTGAGGGTTCTGCCTCGTCCTCCAGCAGCTGACAGGGCACCTGGGGGCTGCTCAGTGGGGACCAGGATTCATTGCTTGAGGTCTGGCAGATGAGGGCTTTGACCATCCTGTCCTGTCCCATAATAATCTGGGTGAGGAGCAGGAGCCAGGCTGGAGTCACCGGAGAGGGCTTGGGAGTGTAAGGACTGTGATAATGGCAACCCTGCAAATACCTGGGTTAAACCACAGGCTCTGTGAGGGTCCCAGTAGGTCCTGCACAGGCTCAGTGCCAGAAGGACTGACCCCCAAACCTCTCAGTGGGCAGTCAGGCTCTCCTCAATCCCCAGTGCAGCCCTTTGCTCTGGTCTGGCTGCTGCAGGACAGGATTCCCTTGGCTACTTTCCTGATGACCTCTTCCCTAGGGAAACAGGATGTCCTTCCTGTCCCTTCTTTGCAGCCAGATTTTCCCCCGAGCCTCTCCCCATAAGGTATCAGAGGATCCTATTAGAAGAGGATAAGGCCACCAGAGGGGACTTTAAAGAGCCCAGAGCTGGCCCAGGGTCCCTCAGGTGGAGCTCCATCTTTGCCCATGAGCTATGGCTGGGTGGGTGGGGGCTTTCCACTGCTCTCAGCTTCACCTGCTGCAGAGTTTACACAGGTTTGGTGTGGAGTTCCCTTGTGGTCTCCGCAGTGATCCAGGAGGTCCGACAGAGCAGCAGTGCACACGGTGCTCCCTGTGCCACTGGCAGGACAGGAAGGTGTCCCAGATGAGGCTGTGAGCCCCCTCCCCCACCGCTCCATTCCCCAGCCACAGCTCCAGCCAGACCTCTCATCTCCACAACTTCAGCAGGAAGCCTTTGCCTGCTCTTCCTCCAGCTGCCCCTTTCCCTGGGGAGTCACCCGAGCTCCCCATCCCCGTGTCCTCTGTCCCCCCAGAGTCCCACAGCCCCCCAGCCCCGGGAAGCTCAGCAGCTGTTGAACCAGCAGTGAGCCAAGATCCTGTCACAGCAAAGAGCGTCTCGGTGCAGCCTCACACTCCTCTGTCTGCCCGCCTCCATCTGCCAGCTCTTGTCCTACATCTTGGCTGGCAGCGCCATGTGAGCAGCATCTGCCCCTTCCCATCCCTCTGTCCTCTCCAGCCTGCCTGCACAGGATGCACATTTGGCTCAAAGTTCTCCACAAATCTTTGGAAACAACACAGAGGCTGAGGGCTCACTGGGGCAAGGGAAGACACTGCAGGACACATGGTTTGGCCAAACCCAAGAGATGCAGAGCTTTTAACCCCGGGAAACCCCTCTCCCACTCAGTGTCCTTAGGAGGGCTCAGGCCGTGTATCCTGGCTTTCCTCATCTCCCTCTCTCCAACCAAGCTGGCTGCTGCCTGCCTGCTGTGGCTTTAAGTAGCTTTGGCTAAATCCTCATCCAGAGGAAGCTGCTAATCCCTGTGGTTCCATGGCCAGCAGGATCACCAGAGTGGGCAGCAGCCTTGGGGGTGGCAGGGTGGAGGGATGGGGCAGGTCTCCAGCAGCAAGGGGCAGTGAGTGGATATGCCTGCAGGAGCATGAGCAAAGCCACCGGCTTTGGGCCGGTCCCAGAGCCAGTGGCAGGACCAGAGCAGGGATTTGTGCCGCGGGAGGAACAGTTCCATCGATTTCCATGGAGCAGATATCACGGTTTAGAAGTAAATCATCTCCAGCAGGAATGCAAGCTGGGGATATATAAAACCCACGGTATCCTGGTCGCCGCGGGGACTGGAACCAGAGCAGAAGATGGGCTGCAGCACCGGGACGTGGCTGAGCCCCCTCATCTCCCCCATCCCTCCCGTGCCTCCTCCCCACGGAGCCCAGCCCCACTGCTGCCTGTTTCCACGGGGAAGCGTTTCCCGTGGAACGAGAGGACGTTCCCGACGCGGGCAGCTTTGCCGTCAGAATTTCTAAAAATAATATCTCGGGACAAGCCAAAAAAAA
>VYXF01000684.1:0-36453 GCA_013397295.1 Polioptila caerulea
AGTTGCAGTATTTATAAACAGGAGAGATCTGTAGAAATATTTTCACCCACCATAGTTAAAAAGTTAAAAATGGTAGTATTTTTACTAGAATAATTGACTGTAATGTTTTAGTCTATTTTGCCTTTATAGAATATAAAGGATGAGACATAAAGAAAAGCTTCCAACAAATTTTATTATGATTTTGTGAAAGGACTGAACTCTAAGTATTTTCTTGCCTACCTCCATGGCAGCAAAAACTCTTCTCATTGTTATGAAGACTGAGAAATACATGTGTTGTAATTTTCAGGGAATGAAGTGGAAAAACCTTTTCTTTTCTGAGCTGTCACAAGGTGAAGGAAGATACTTCACAACTAGATAAATAAACATGGCTCAATTTATACTCTTCTAAATAAAAAACAAGTTCCTAATAACTCAGAATATGGCTCAAAGTATTTGCAATGCAGAAGTAGGTATCAGTACTGGTCACCTTCAGAAAAAAAAAAGAAAAAAAAGAAATTTAAGTATATAATTTTTCTTATCTTAAAGTGCAAATATAAATAGGTCAGATAACTGTCAGATAAACACACACAAAGGTGTGATTTTTCCCCACTAAATTTAAAGGGATTTTATAGTAGTCATTTCACTGTAGATAATAACATAGTACAGCATGCAAAGTTAGGCAAAATTTACCCCCTTCTCTGACTCCAGAATTTTGCTACATCCACCATCTGTTGTGTCTGAATAGATTCCATTTCTGTCTCCTCTTGAGCATTATGTTTTGAGTTTTTTCTTCTATTTGTGAGCATATTGGGAGGTGTCATAATGCACAAAGTTAACTTTTGAGGATCAAGACTTTTACCACTAACAAAATTCTTCTCTGTCTGTAAATTGACAGAGATATAATAAGTCTTTTACATGGTTTTATGCTGTTCTTATACAGAAGCAGATCCAAGGGTATTTGTCTCCCATAAACTGGACAAACAATATCAACTCAAAAGGCTTGCCAACAGATAAGAAAAAGTCACAGCTGCTCTGAGTTGGATGATGATGATTAAAATCTTACCATGACAGGGAAAAAGTTGACATTTGTTTCTTACAATTATGTTGGCTTATGACAGTAACAGTAGCATGTGGAAGAATCACCATCAAATGATTAAAACTGCAAATGAGATAAAAAGGAAATGTGTTGTGGATACAAATACTATGGTTCAGGAAGTTCAAAGGATGAAAGCCTTAAGTGTGACTTTGTTCCCTCTTTTTTCATGCAGTTAGCCTCTCTTGAGTTTTGTTTTCTTTGATCCACTATTTGTCTAAAAAGGTGATAGAACAACATAAATCTTGAAGGATGTCCAAGGGATTTTATGGACAATTGCCTTTCATAAAGAGAATTAAAACACCTTTCAAGTATTCCGTTTATATCGAAAGGTACATTTAAAGACATAAATCACCCATTCTTGCATTTCATATAGATTGATAGATGGTGAAGCCTGCACAGATGTATGTATACACACACATATAGGTACTATAACATTGCACATCTTCTTCTGTTAATCTACTCAACTACTCCTAATGTTGTGCTGTCAGCATCAAACAGTGCTAATAAACATAAATGGCATTGTATTGTGGGATTATTAGAAGAGTGATGATTTAAAAAACCTGTCAATATATCAGCTCAATTTTAGTCAAAGTTCTGTGCTAGATCCAGTTATCAAAACAAACTTTTTCCCAGAAGATGATGAAAAATGAATATCTAAATCAAAGGCTGGATACTTATTTTGCTGGATTTTAGCATTGTCACTTATTTATTTGCTGTTTTCTCATGATCTCAAATACTTCCCTGCAGTGTCTTGTCATCATCCAGTATATGGCTCTTTCTTTTCCACATCTGTTGAGGATGCATCTTTTTCCCCATGGTAAGGCTCATCATAGCTGTGCTGATGTTGTGTTTCTGAGTCTGTTGGAAACCTTATCTAGCTCCAAATCCAAGAATTAAACCACAGATAGCATGTTGCTGCTGGACCACAACACTGATACATAAGTCTGCATATCCCATAGTATCATAGGAACCCAGACAATGCAGTTACTATTTTGAAAAGCGAAGTAGATAATTTCATTTGAACATGATAGTAAAAGCTAAAATATAATAGAAAAATTAGGGGTTTTAACAAGGGTGGAATTCTGAACATTATACTACACGTGACAAGTGACTCTGCTTTGTAAGCTTGGTGCAGTGCTTATTTTCTTTTACTTCCATTATTACTATGGGGTTACAGTTATTTCCAAAGTCCCGTACACACAGTAACAAAATTCAGCAGCTGAGTGAAAGGTTAAGTGGAAGGCAAATGGATTTCTACGTTATTGTCTCAAGGATAGACGATAGGGCAAAGTCTTCACAATCCAACCAGAGAGTAATCGATATAGAGCATGCAGACATTCCTACAGATCTTGTAGAATACAAATAGAAGTCTAGTTTTAAAATCCTTCCTTATTGAAATAGCTACCTCCTGCCCTGGGGTTACAGTACCTGACCTCTTCGGACACAGCAGATGTGCCCACCTGCCTTAGTCATGATATTTCAAGATACAGGAAACAATTCTTAAAATATTAGCATTCTTTCCTTAAGATACATTGTGTACTTAGAAACTACTCCCATGAATAAGAAAATCAAAATTAAGTAGAACTTGATTCCATAAGTCATATAAACATTTTTGTGAGAGTGATTTAATAAGCACAATTATGAGCCCATACTATTTTTAGATAGTGAAAAAGGACAGCTATCTCATTTAGGAGTAGGTTTTTATTATAGTACTATGCAAATAAGGTAAGTAATTACATAGCTGTTGATAAAATTGTGTCACACTTAGTGTAGGGGAAGTAACATTATAGTTATGCTTGAATTTTAATAGGATAAGGGAAGAGAATCTGGCCTGAGATGTTACAATATATGAGTCCAAATAACTTAGTTCAGCAAAAATATTGGGCATTCAAGACCTAATCAGTTCTAGCCTTCAGTATCTGTAGTTAAAATTGTTATTCTAGGAATTTCAGTTTACTTTTTGAAGGCAGATGAAACCTATTGACTCACATTTTCAGCACTGGAGGACTTCAGGGATCAAAGTATTTATCAGCATTTCCAGATGCCTGTTATTCATAATTATGCAAAACAACTCAGTTTTTCTTAGTATCTACAATATCTACAGGGAGATGAAGAAACAAAGTATTTCTTCGTCTGTGTGGGCCTGAAGTTTGATCTGGTCATCTTGAGTTCGATCACATATTGAAATATAGACTTTATGTAAAATAATATAAATAGAAAGGAACAATTCAGCTTATTTACCTCACAAGTTCAGGATAGTCTATCTACCCGGGACACAGAATTCCAGTTTTCTTTCATCTCAACTTCACATTCACAGCACAATTCTTCTGTAAACAACATTTTGCTTATCAAGTTATTGTGTTTTGCACAAAAAATTAAAATATCCTAGAGGCAGAAGCATTCAAATGATTTATTTGTTGGTAATTCTCTAATTTGAAATTAGATATTCATAAAAACAAATGTTTAAACCATGGCATTTTCCTAAAATATATTGCACAATACAGTTATATGAAAAGCTTAAATGCTTCATAAAGCTATACATGAATGAACAACAGCAAATGGCTAAAAATCATACATAATCATTGTGTATCCAAAGGTTCGAAATGATGGCAAGATTGTAAAAAATTCCCTGAAGTAACAACCAGAAGATTGTAGGTTTTCTACTTGGAATTTTGTTTACAAGTACTACTTACAGGAAGACTGACCAGCTGTCTCTGAGATAGCCCTGCACTGCAGTATAAAACAAATTTGGGCTTTTCTCATTTGTTTTGCATTCTCTGAGGCTGTCAGCTTGTGTGAGCTTTTTTATTTTGTCTTCCTCACTTCATCTTTTTAAAATGTGCATTACTTATTTAAAATTTCTTAAAAATGCATGTTACTGAGTTGAAAAACTCCTTCAGGTTCATAGCTGTGAAAAGTCAAACCAGGCAGAAAGTCTAAGTCTAAAGTATCTTCAAAAATTTGGAGAATTCTAGGCAATCCAGGGACATAAAGTGATTAATATTTAATTAGGCAATAAACATGGAGAAAAAAGGCTTTGCTTCTACAGTGACTACTATGTGTGTGATATAAACAGGTTCTGTAACAGTACTAAGTATATAGAGCAGCAAGACAAAACTGCAGTGAAAATACAGATTTCAGTCTTTTTCATTCCTTTTCACCAAGCTGAGAGCAGAGACCAGATTGTATCTACTTGAAAGGAAGTTAAAGGTGTCAATGCTGAACTAAGTTATTCAAGCTAGCCTTTGGAACTTCTACATCAAATCAATCTTGAACAGAACATACATCTAAAACTGCAAATAGTTTTGCTTCCTGCTTGTTTTATACAACCCTGAGATAAATTAAATTTAGGTAAAATTACAGTTCTGACACTCTGCAAAACATGGAAGGGTGTGTGGATAAATTGGTAGATATTTCAAGAGTGACAGTGTAATCCAGCAAAGCACTTAGACTTCTAAAATACTCCATGAATGCAGAAGTTCAAGAGTGACATGTAGGAGTCTCCTCTTGCCTCCAAAGATAGCTCTGCCCCCCCCATCACACATCAAGCCTCTAACTGACCCTTTTCTGGCATATGAAATTGTACTGGAATAAATGTCCACAACTATCTGTCTAGAACACAGATTAGAACAGCAGTTGCCTCCTGTTAAAAGGCATAAAATAATCTTTCCTTCATATAACCTGATGGAAAAGTCCAAATATGTAGCCAAACTTAAACCACATTCCCTCAATCAGGCTACTGATCAAGAGAGTAGAACAGTAATAAGATAGTAATCAAACCACTTATTAAGCTATTGAGGAAGTTTAGGATTTTGCAAAAGTAATCTAAGGCTCAGTCTTCAGTCTGCCCTGCGTAAAACTTGTCCTCGCAATTCTTTTGGAAGCTCGACTGTCAGAAGTGCTTGCTGGATTTTTCTGCAGCAGTCCTCAAAAATTACAGGAAAAATACATGTACTTTGTCAAGGCTGATCTTACTTCTACGCTGTCATTAAAAAGGCAGGCGTCAACTTTGCCAGCTAGCACCCTGGTGTTAAGTGAAAGACTAATACCTACCTTAATGAAAAGACATTTCTAAGAACTGTAGGAATCTTATCCTCAAGCTAAATGGGGTATCATCAGCAGTGGTAGGCAGATTTATAAATCACATAAACTCAATTACTTTCTGGATCTTGGATTTTTAAGCATATATGTCTTTTTTATCTCTCTGTTGGCATTTTGGCTAATGGCGATATCTCAGTGAACAATAAGCAGCATGTAATAGATCTCCAACTTGTTATTCTATCTTTCTAATATATTCCGCATTTCTTGTCAAATCTGTGTCAGTACTGGGAAAGGTTTGTTTCCAGAACCAGATAATTTCCTTTTAGCTATTTGGCCTCAGATTCAACTCATCTTTCTGCTGAAACCTGAATCCCATTTACAATTTTTTCCCACTGTTTTCAGTACAGCCCTTCACACATATGGAAGCTGAAGAACCTTCAGAAAAGCAATGCTGTGTTAGGTTAAATCATTCAATACAGAAATTGTTCTAACACATTCTTGACTACATCTATAGATGTTTAATTCAGAAAGTTTTTTGATTTTTTACCAGTTATCACATACCTAGTTTTAAAAGAAAAATATAAGTTTAAAGTTGCTGTAAAAAATACCTACCTAGGGTGCTCATGTCATTCTAATTGTTGTTAGAACTGCAATTGCAGAAACAGGACAAAAAATCCTTCAAAGAGTATCAAACAAGTTGCAGTGGGACTTTTTCTGCAAACAAGGCTCTCTGGCTGAGACAAAAGTCAGCGTTTTCTCAACTATACCTGAATTTAAAAAAATTTAAAACCATGTAAATAAATTGCTATTACAGAACTGAATGTTAGCTTTGGTAAAGGTTAACTTTCATACCACTTTTGATACCTTTCTAAAGAAAATGGTATTCAGTTTTTCATGGCAGTCAGTTGGAGAATATCAGTCAGTCCAAACAGGTGTTACTGTCTAGTAGACTCCCTCTTTTGGATAGGCAGATCTCTCGCTGTTTTTGAATCTGGGAAACAGAAGGCAAGAGAAAGGACAGGCCATCTTGCTACTTCACAGTGTAGTGTTACTGAAGACTACTGAAGTATTATTCTAAAGCCTCATAACTTGATGGTGAGCACAGAATAAGGAATATCAGGCCCAAATCTTTCAAAATTAGGGGAATTTAGTTTAGCTGAGATATTTACATTAAACTTTTTCAACAAGACCTGGTATAACAAGGTGCAGAGTTGCTTCAGTTCAAAGGAAAAGCTGAATAAGCTGTTGGAAAATGATTAAAGGAACTGTATTCCCATCTCTAGAATTATGCAAATAAAAATTTTAGCTTTTGTTGGGCGCATGAGATATATTTAAGCATAAAAATATGTCTTAATCCACAGAGAATTCCATTTTGTAAAAATAAGCATCAAGAAGACATTTTTGGGATATTTCAATTTATCCAAAGTAAAGTGTAGTTAAACTATAAAATGCACCATGTATAGAGAAGAACCTTCAGAGAATTCTCTTCAACTTGAAAACTTCATTATTTTTCTTCAGATAGTTTTAGGTTTTGGGTTTTTTTTTTTAAATAAGATATTTTAAATGTAGGATACCCTTGCCGAAGAACAGAAATATGTACATTCTTTGATTAAAGAATCTTTTTTCCTAAAATGTTCTCTCGTGTTTTTTCCATTGACAGGGTTGGATTTCAGTTTGTCAAAAGTAATTGGTTAGCATGATGTCTGTTGGCTCAGATGTGATGACTGAAATTAAAGGCAGTGACAAACAACCTGTATTAAACTAATTATTATAAAAGTATATGAATGTCAGGTTTTATATTTTGAATGTAATGCACAGTTCAGTGTTTGAAAAAGACAAAAATGAAATGTACATAATAATGCCCACTGAGGCAGAACATAATGTTTTAATACACAGTCATTCAATGTCTTGTTGACCGCTTTCTAAGCCTGAAAGAGCCCTCATGGTGGAGTTGAGCCACAAGAAAAAAGACTATTTACCCAAACCTGGGCCTTGTGAGGTTGTATCTGGCACAAAAAGGCTTCTACTGACCATGAGCCTATTGTCTTGTGAGCTGCATACAAAGGGGAAGAAAGATTTAATGCGTCTGAATTTAAGGGATCTTGGTTAAAATCTTTCCCCCTGCATTTTCATCTGTATCTCTGCAGTCTTGTAAATGTCTGCGGACTTGGCAGTTTTGTTAATAAAGTAACTATGCATGGGGTAAACAAGACCTTGCAATTCAGAAAGAATTTCACAATTATCTGCATACAAAATAATATATCAGTTAGAAACACTGATGGAAATTCCTGTCTGAAAGCCTTCCCTTCTAGGGTTTAGCTGCCTGACTGAGTTTTGGTAGTTTTCTTATATTGATTCAGGAGTCGTAAGTCAAACTCATGGCTAGAAGCTGAAGAGGAAAACATATTTTTTACATTACCAGAAACATAAATCTAGAAATAATTTCTGGGGTGATATTTATTTTGTTAAAATTTGTTCTTTACTTGTGATTGAAGAAATCACCATATCCTGTAAATTTAAGAAAACCTATATTTTTTTGCTTTGATTTTGTATTGTCACGAATGCAAGAAGAGAAAGAGTAAAATAATTCAATTTTTTTTCTCTGGTAGGGAAATCTGATATCAATGTATAACTCTATATCAATGTCTTTCTGTAATTATAGCAACAATATGACAATAAACTCAAAAAAACCCCAAGAAATCCTTCTTATATAAACTTAATCTTGATGACAATTATCTCATTCATTTTGCTTACCATTACGCTTGCAATTACTTTGCTCTTCCATCTCCAATACATTTCCAGAATTAACTGACTTTGAATTATGACAGCCCATTTTACCTGAAAATTAGAATAAAGGTTCATTAACCCTCATTCTGTGGCATTGCTCTCTACACATTCATTTTTTTCAGGCCATACGTATTTATTCATTCATTTAGTGAAGTTGTCACAGTTCAGTTTAGTTTCAAACCTCCTTAGACACAAATTTATCCTCTCATCCACAGATAATGAATTTTTATTTATCAGAGCTACCTAGAAACAGGTAAACAATAACATTTTAAACCTGTCAAAGGCTTTGAAACTGCTGAATCCACTTACCGCAGTTCTTGCCCTTTGTGCATCTCAATCTCTGCAACGTTTGTTTTTTTTTTTAAATACTAATTTGCTACAGAACCCCTAGGCTCAAAGACGTAGTGCCAATAGGCTTGATATGGCAGGTTGCACTCAACAGACCAGTTGAGAAGCCTGTTTGGCATTTAGAAGTGACTATGAGGTCACATCAGAAATTGCTGTCTTCTGCACATATTTTTGGGCTCAAAGGTGCAGCATACCTTGAGAGATATGTGCAGCATACCTTGAGAGATATGAACACATATTCCTGTATTTTCCATAAGTAAAAGTAATATTTTGATTTAATGATGTGTTGGAACCTTTTCTGGTGCTTTAATTAATCAAAAGGTAAAACAAAGGACTGAAAATATAGACTTTTCAAGCACCAAATATGCAGAAGAGGTAAGGAGGAGATGAACATATACAAAAGATGACTGAAAACTAGGGGAAATAGGAAAGCAAATATAATAAAGGATATATAGGGAAAAATACTTATCAGACAAGGAATAGGAAAAATACTACATAAGAGGATGATGCAAGATATAATCTAGAAGAGAAATTGTCATGTGTGGTGTCATATAGCGACTTCAGCAAGGAATTTGCAAAATACCCCATTTTATCTTTATAGCAAAAGTGATTGAGCAGGGACTGGATAAGTGGAAAATAAGATGAGCTGAAAACTGGCTAGATCATTGTGATCAAAGCTGATCATTACAGTACTGTGCCAGTAAAAGAAGACTCACTCATAACTGTTGCTTCCCCCCAAGAATCAGAGCCACCACTGATGAACACGTATACTAAAATCTTGAATGGTGGCATGGAGAGTACTCTGAGCAGCTTTGCAGACTAACACACACAGGGGAGCAGTCAGTATGCTGGACAGCAGAGCTGCTATTCAGATGGACTACAAAAGGCTGGTAGAAAGACTGACATAAATCTCGTGAAATTCAGAAATGACAAACGATAAGTCATGCCTCTGGGCAGGAATAATCCCATACAGCAGTACAGGTTGGAGACTGACTATAAACATTTTTGCAGAAGTGGACTTTGGGTCCTAGAAGATGAGTAGAAATTTGAGACACCATTGAATCCTTGTAACAAAGATGGTTACCAGCATCTTGGGTTGCATTAAGGTGATGGCTGCCTATAAGATGGAAGAAATTACTTTTTCCCTTTATTTACTGCTCATGAAGTTACATCTGGGGTGTGACATCATTTTGAACTCCCTTGCACAACATAAAAAGACATCAATGTATTGGAGTGCATCCAGCAAGAAGCTACCCAATGTTCATGGGACTGGAAAGCCTAAAGTGTAAGGAAAGGCTAAGTGGGTTGGATTTTGTTCAAACTTAGAAAGAGAAAATAAAAGGGAGATATTAATGCTAATACCTAAAAGCAGAGCTTGTGGAGGCAGGCCCAGAATCTTCTTACATGTGTGCAACAATCAAGTAGGGAGCAACAGATTATATTCTCAATTGATGCAGGAAGAAAGAGCCATCAAAGATACTGTAATATGTGGTAGGTTTCTGAGATACATGTGGAATTTCCATCACTGGTGATACACAAACTTTGGCACGGCAAGACCCTCAACAGCTTGATAGAACTGACCCAGCTTTAAGCAGTGGATTTGTGGGGCGTTAGGTGTGCAGCAATGAGATATCTATCCACGGGAAAAAATGTGACAAAAACACTTAGGGGTCTAAATAAAGATGGGGAGATCACGTAGCAATTACCATTATGTGCAAAATGAACTTGGGAAAATTAATTTATTGCTAATTAAGATAGATTTGAGTAGTGAGAAAAAAGGGTTAAAAATTTAAACTCCTTCCCCTGGACCTTCATCTTTGATTTCATTGTCTCATTTCACTTCTTCCATTCTCATTGTGTCCTACAGTGCATCCGTTTTGGAGCTGGTCCCTTCCAACTTAAATCACTCTCTGATTTTGTGATCCAGTGTTAGTGTCAGGCAAATGGAAAGATGAAATAAAGAGACTTACACACAGAGCAATAACAACTTCATGGTACAGGTAGAAGAATAGGAACATGGACAAGGAGGAGGGAGAATAAAAAGGAACAGCTGCTCATCAGCCTTGTTTCAGTGTATATATGAGTACAACAGTAATCCTTATCATGATGAAACCAGGTGAAACTACAGATTATTTGTGTATCTATGACTGCATATAAAATGTGCAAATAATATGATTTAAAAAGAAAATGTATTATTGAATAGTCAGAATTGTTTCTGACTATTGAAAAATTGTTTATTGAAATTGTTTATTGAAATGTCAGAATCATTGCTAATTCAGATAGCAATGTTGATAATCTGTAAACAAGTCTTCATTAACTTGACAGGATGATTTGCAGGTCTGATTAATGCATTGAATAAGTAAATAGATAGAGCTGTATGTTGCATGATGAATTTGATGCAGAAAAAGTATGTATGTATTGACATAAAGATGTTATCCTTAAGTTATCAGGGACTTTTTGATGTATTTATCACAATTTTAGCGCATCTATGCCACAGAAGTCTGTATCAGCACAATGCAAATCTTTTCAGAAACAGAAGTATTGTAACAAAGAAAAAAACACGTTTCTAAATAACAGTTTCTTTTTTGAAGTACCAGTGTTGTCTCTGATCTCTGTAAAAAATAAATGCAATCAATCCAAACTTTATCTCTTTCCAAATTTCACAGAAAGTGTGGTTTCCATAAAATAAGTAATAACAGTGCTCTTCTTTAGCTTAGCTCTAGTCACTACTGTGATTCTCAATTTGATACTGCCCTCCAGGGAAATACCCACACACTTGTCATTTGGGCTAGGAGTGCAGTCATCACTACAGAGAACCATTTCTCATGCTTTTCACTCAGCTCTTGAAAGGATACACATCCACCTATTGTATATCACATACATTCCACATACTATAAACAGTCACCTCACACTTTCGATCTGCACAGAAAAAGATGACTATTTGCAGAGCTTCATATTGGGATTTAAATTGAAATAATGTCCAGACAACCTAGAAAATGCTTAGCTCTTGAAAGTAGTTTAAATGCATTGTGTGTAACTGAAATTAATGCTTGCAATCTATCCATTACAAAATGTCATAAACTAAGTTTTCCTATGCAGCACTTTTATTTTATTGAGGCTTTGTGCTCACAGGAATATTTAAAACAGTTTTAAAAATACAATACCACTGTCCAAGGAATTCCATGTGTTTTTGCTGAATACATCGGCTTTGTATAATTTGCCTAATCAGCTGAATGTATTCATATGTTAATAAATTTGACTTATTGATGTTTTATTTGACAAAGCAATTATTTGCATACAGACTTCTATAGCTGCAAGATATTCATGTCTTGTGAGATTAGTTTTTAAGAAAAGAAAGAAAAAAATAACAATTCCTTATGGAAAACGGACATCAAAGTTACTCTGTTCAAGAATAGTGCTGAAAACTCCATTCACACTGGGGGAAACAATGGAAGTTTTATTACAATCATTCAAAAATGCAGACCAGTTTTGCATTGACTCCTCACAGAGAGTAATCTATCTGCCTACAAATCTATTCAAAAGAGATATATTATAACTTCTTTTACATTTACTTACTTCTATATAACAATATCTTCATCATCTTGGAGTCAGATGGCTGTATTCTGTGATTTTACTTTTATTATGAAAAGAGATTTCCATCTTTTCTTCTTTCATTCCCAGAATATAGGACACAAAGCAGTACAGTGCTCTGTATGAAACTGGGGTGAAGCTAGAGTATTTGTTATAAAGAATTTATTTTACCACTGAACTTAAATGTTTTCACAATTACTCTTTCATTTGTATTTTATACCCATTTTTCTCTTCCTTCCCAATAATTTCATTTCTTCTCAAATTACATAAGTGAACAGATATGGTATTCCTCATCTCAGCTTTCATTTCTCATTTTTTGCACACCATGTTCTGTTGTTTAGTCCAACCCCAGCAGATGCAAATGTACATTTCATGAATATTCAAAAATACATAGCAGGTGTACACAGTGTCAGATTTCTCCTTTTGTTCAACTTAAATTAACTCATCAAAAACTGAAAAACTCTAGGTCCATTAGGACCATAAAGGATTAGGAGATGGTTGAAAATATTTTGGCACCAATTTGGAGTAATTATTGTTACCCTAATATAAGTTATTCAATAAACAAAAATTGAGAGTATAGTTCCATCCTTTCTTAATGTTCAATAAGTTTTTTGCCCACACTCAGATGCTTATTTTTCTCTTGTTTATACTGATCACTAAACTTGCTATAATTTATATTGTTTGTGGTACTTAGATCTGTGTATTCATCTTTCTTCCTGTAACTATTAGTATATTTACTTATAAGACTGTAGGAATTTACTTTAACTGATTAATAGGATTACTTAGGATGCTAGATAATCTGTACATAAAGTAGGTATAAAACTCTCTACAGAATATGGTGTAGTTCCAGAATGATGTGTATTAGAAAACCACAGAACTACTATTTTAAGATGAATATAACATATCTGAAAAAAATGAAGTTGGCATTCTATAACTTTGTAACTAGGACTTAATCCCAAACATATGTAACACACCCAGATAACCCACATATTCATAATACTTTATTTCAAAAATGGTGAATGACTTCTATTTGTATTTGTACTGTAGAGAAAATGCTTGAATTCATTATTTCTACTAACAATATCAAGAAAAACTGTCATTTACATTTTAAAAAGTAGAATCTAGAGAAAGTGTTTTCATTGTTCGTATTAAGAAATATGGATGTTTGAATACTAAACAAGAAAGTATTTTTATGATGTTGAAAGATAAAACTTCTGAAAAAACATTCTTGCTTATATTGTTAAACTAGTCTTGTACCTTTTTGAGTCTGGGTGGAACCAAATACCATCCTGTCTCATATAAGGTAGTGTGGCCAGCAGGACCAGGGCAGTGATTATCCCTCTGTACTCAGCTCTGGTGAGGCTGCATCTTCAGTACTATGAAGGGCCCCTGGTTCTGGGCCCCTTACTATAAGAAAGACATTGAGGTGTTGGAGCATGTCCAGAGAAGGGAAAAAGCTTCTTCCTAAGAAGCTGGTGAAGTATCTGGAGCACAAGTTTTATGAGGAGCAGCTGAAGGTGCTGAAGCCTGAAGACAAGTACACTCAGGGGAGACCTGATTGTTCTCTACAGCTACCTGAAAGGAGATTGTTGAAACGTAAGGGTCAGTATCTCCTCCCAAACAAAAGACAGGGCAAGAGGAAACGGCCTCAAGTTGCACCTAGGGAGGTTTAGATTGGATATTAGGAAAAAATTCTTCACTGAAAGGATGGTCAGGCATAGACCAGGCATAGGTATAAATTATTTCATGAATCTACGATTTTAAATCACAAATGTTTTCTGTGGGTTTTTTACTTCCACTGAAATTTCTGATACCAGACCTCTGTCAGAAACAGAACAGACTGTATCTCGTATTCAAGTTATTAAATCAGTTCTATTTTTCATATTTTGTAGACAAGATAATTTTCCAATAAAATATCTCAAAACATATTCAAATGTTAATCATGATTATTCAGAACAGTGAAGAGAGAGATTTAAATAATGAAATAATTACCGAGAGAAAAAAAAAATATTTCATTATCTCAAACTGAAAATGAAACAAGTTTTTTTCTTAAGTCTAGTGATTATGTATACCTTCAAACAAGGTTTCAGTCCTGAAATAAGAAATTGTATTGGACAACAAGGCATTTATTCAGACTTTATCATAACTGTGATCACCATCTAAGCCAATCATTTTATCTTTCACCCTTATTAATTTTGGATGTGTTTTGGATATATCCTCTTATGGATGTGAGTGGTGTTGCAAGTCAATCTTATTTTCTTTTAATTGACATTTAGACATCATGTAAATCAAAGGTGTCTTTTTCTGATTCAGATTTGGTTTCATTTCACATACACCACTGAGAGGCTTCAGTAAAACATGCACACACACCCCCACACACACACCCATCCACACACCCATAGAGAGACAGATTTCCTCAGTCCCCTTCATCCTCTCTGTCTCTTCACACAGAAGAAAAAAAGAAAAAAAAGAGGGTCACTTTTCATGTCACCTTGAATGAGTTAACAATGTTTTTTGCCTGTCTCACTTTGAGCATTTAACTGTCATAAGGGCAAAGCAAGGGCCTTTTCATACATTTTGAAATAATACATTGTCTCTTTGGAGATAGCACTGTCATTTGTTTTCATTTCACCAGCACGTCGCTCTTTAGATTGAAATATATATTAAAGGGAAAGTCCACTTTCTGAGAAATGCAATGAAACGGATGAATTTTCTTCAACTGCATTTCATCTGAAACACAATCCTCTTACAACAAATAGTATGATGGATTATAAAATATATTTTGAACTTCAATAGTGTTTTGTTGCCTATATTATTGTAATTCTAGAGGAGAACACAGGAGACAAGTTGTCTCCTTGTCAAAATTTCAGCTTCATTTTACAAGCTTGTCTGTATTTATGTAATTTTCTCAGAAACAGCAATCTGAAATAGTGTATATAAATACATAAAAATAAGATTTTTCTTGTATCTATTCTTATGCTATATATTATTGAAAAGTTTATTTCCCTGCAATAGCAGAGGAAAAGAGAATCAAATATGCTTTTAGATTTACAGAACTCAACAGTCAAGAATACAAATAGGTTTGAATATGACTTACTATTTATCTGTCCATTTGAAGGCAATTGCTGAAACATAATTCATTCTATGGACAATGGCTGCATGTGTGTTGGTGTGCTTTGATGTCTTTACAAGTTCTCATTACCAAACTCCAGAGGCTACAACAAAGAAAAATTGGAGTCATGGATATTTCAACGTCAGGCAATCCATAGACTATCCAAAGATTTTCCTATTACACATCTAAAGAGGTGCAATAAACTCTGATTTTTGATCCAGCAACAATAGAATGGTGACTCACAGAATGCTTCAATGAAGCATGAAGCAAAACACATTTACAATGAGATTGTGAAAAATTGTCAGTTATGTCTTTGTTGTTGGTCGTGGGTATTGTTGTTACTGCAGTGGTTTGGTGGGTCTTGTTTGTTTGCTTCTTTGTTAGTTTGCTTGTTTTTTGAGGGGACTGGTTATTTTTTAAGATGATCATCCAAGAATGTATGTAAAATTATCCAAAGCACATAAGCCTTGCATCCAGACAAAATTAAAAGCAATAAATAAAATCTCCAGAGTATTTTTTTTTCGTTAAAAGAATTATTTGCAAATGGATTTAATCCATCTGTCTTAGTTATTTCTAGTTATACTCTCTTGATTTTGTAGCTGCTTTCCTGTTTTAACTAACTGTATCTGTTTATTATATTGTTTTAATATTCATTAGAAGTTACATAAATTGTTAATAAATTAATATGAGATATCTCTGAAATTTTGTTGTTGTTATGTTGAAAATGAATAGAAAGTGAAATTATTAATTTCTTCAACGTTATATATATGTGAACATGTATCTGCACACATACAATAGCAGAGATTTTTACATTAATTTAATTCCTTATCATCATAGGCAGGAAAACCCACAAAAGTATTCTATAGGGGAAAGGAGCTTTAGATAAGTTTTATGACGAAGAAAAAGAATCTTTTGAAATTTACCCAGATTCTTTTTTGAATTGATGCATACTTGGATTTTTTTTTGTTTTAGTCTATTGATGACAAGTCATATCCTACATTTGCAAAATAAAAAGGTTTCTCAAGACAGAAAAAGAAAATGTTTTCAGCAGAATCATGCAGGGGTTTTCTTTCTCAGGAGAAACCTTAGTCAGCAGAATACGTAATCTGGTGTAATGTGAGAAAAGTTGGAGTAAATGACCCTTCATTTTAATATGATTTTGTGATTCAAAATTTCTAATATAGCTGGTAAAATGTATCACCATGCTTAAAAGTATCAAAGAATTTATCACAATATTTTAAGGTATCTGTATTCTTAATACAATTCCAGAAAATACATAATACTAAAAAATATATTTTATTTTTGTGAAAATGACATCATTAAACATGATAGAAACCCCAGTCCTGTACTGTGTATTGGCATTTGACATTTCTATAATACACAACTTTTTTCTACATCTGTCTCTTTCACTTCAAATAGAAAGGTTAAATTCTGTTTGAGGAAAATAGTAGAAAGAAAAGGCTATTTAAAATAAGCCTGGCAACTATTTTTGAGTCATTCCAACACACTACATCTGTCAGAATCTAGAATTACTCTAAAATATTTCAGTAATACTCACAATAGTGATGAATGATCAAGTGGATACATTAGCTAAAATGAAAGGATCAGCAAACATAAGCAACATAAACTCAGTATATAATAATGGCCTGTGATTGGATTGAAAGTCAAAAGAGTGTATGCAAAAATTGTTATATCCTTTGATGTGTTTTGGACAAATATGTCTGGTCTATTCCTTCATTGAGCTGTAAGTTTGCTCGTAGGAGCAATATATGTTTTCCTAGACTAGGACTTGTAGAGTAAGAACCAAGTAATTGTGGGATTCTAACTTTGCACAATACAAGAATTTCACAAGAATTTCTTTTTGTAGCTACTGTATTCTTTGTGTGCAAAATATTTGCATGTGTAGGAATATGCAAACAGACAACTGCACCTCTTCTTCTTTAAGCTTTTTAACATAGGACATTTTCTAAAGTAATATGCACCAGCTACTGCAAAGTAAGCCTCTCAAAAGTGTCTCAGCTACAATTGTGTGTATAAATTATTTTGAATTTAGAAGACAAATGGGGAGAAAGGATAATGGTTTTTCCCTTTTTTTTTTTTTAATTAAAAAGTAAAATAGTACTTTGTCACTTTAAGAAATGAACAATTAGAGGAAAAGGATATATGCAATCATATGTACTCCTGTGAAAATGAATCCCTGTATTTTTTTCTCCCTAACCAGTAATATTCTGTGCATTAAGGTCAAATGATATGATGAAAAACACATTTTTATCAAGGTCGTCTTTAACCAAAAAGAACAAAATAAGGGAGAATGTTAATCAAGCTTTAATTGCGTAAGCTCTGCAAAACTGAAAAAAAAAACCAAATAAAAAAACCCAGGCAAATCTAAACAGCTTGTTTTTCCTAAATGCATCATGCTCAGCCTTTATTGATGAAAATAATAAGTTTTCTTCCCTGAGTGATTTTAAGTGAGCAGCGCTAGATATACATTTTTTACAAACACACTAAATACCACAAAAAATACATGTGGATCCAGCATAGAATCAGCCTGTTTAGAAGCATACTACATTGGTGACTATCATTTCTCCAAGAGGAAAAACAGGTAGGTGATTTGTTTCTCCTGTGTAAGTCATTTAAATGAGTTAGGTTGGCCCTTACCACTGGAGGCTGGAGTGTGGTGTTATCTCTGCTCTTTATAGTTAACTATGAATATTCCTATTCAGTGTTGGAGGAGTTAATAGTGAAGAGGTCTTGAGCCTATATCTGCTAGTTACCATCCTTATTGTGGTGAACATTTCTTAGGGAACAGTGAGCTTTCCTAGCTAGAGCTCTCAGAAGGCATTAATCAGCTTAATAATCAACTGCTGAAAAATGTGTTACTTCAGCTAAAATTTGGGCATGAATCAGTTTTATATGTAAAAGACATAAAAGAGTTATTAACTTTGAACCTTCTCTTTCCTTTAGGGGCAGATTTCTGCCTCTAAAGCAAAGATAGATTTGGTTTCTGCTAATGGAAAACTTAATTTCAACAAAAAAGAAAAATTAGTCATAAAACTAGGAAAACCAAAGATATAGAAGACATTAATTTCTCTTCTCTAGCTCTATTAACCACCATAGGACTAGTTAAGTAGATAACTGGATATAGCAAGAATAAACATCTAGTATGAGTACCAGCTGTAGTGAGAAACTCTTGCATTTACTACTGAATTGCAAGGCAAACAAGTTTGGTGGACATAAAGTAAAAAGGAAGAGTCCTTTCTCATAAATAGTGTAGAGGAAGTGTTTTTCTTCTGAAGATAAATAATCTAAGATACCTTTCTACCTTTCTAGTTATTTATTTTTTAAGCATCTCTGCAATCCATAAACACAAACATTCTTGTTTTCTTTTTATTTCTTATGATTCTTTTTCTCTGTACTCTACATCTTTTCCTATGGTGACTAAAAGATAAATCCCAATGTTGCAGTCTCTTTCTTTTTGCTTACAGTGTAAACCAGAATTCAATAGACACAGAAGTGGGAAAGTTTTTTGTGTTGCTACCATCATAAAGGTACCAAAAGATGGTGATTCAATTTTTGAAGTACACTGTCTTACAAGGTATATGTTATTTACTGTAAGTTTACTAGGAATCTTGACCATATATTTGTATATTTTAATAAGCATTATGTGTCTCAGTACAGCAGCTTCACAGAAGATAATGATGATAATACTTTTCTAGCTGCTGCATTTCCAATTCTAAGAAATATACCCAAAGAAGATATCTAGATGAACTGAGGGAGTTGGTAAAAGATTACAAAAATACAGGATGTTTTATTTTCACCCATAGCACACAATGAATAATCAGAATTAATTGTAAGAAAAAGATAATACTAGTCATTCATCAATGACAATAAATCAATTTTACACCAGGAGCAAGGTAACCAAGCCATTCCTACTCATCTTTGCTTGTTATGAAAGTTTTGTCTTAAACCGCTACTTAGTGAAACCTACCGAAATGGAATACATTCTGTACTTGCACAAAATTAGTTATTTGTGTCCTTTAAAACTGGTCAAATTGAATGTTATAATTTAGGTTTCCTGAATGAAAATCTCAAAAGATGTATTTTCATGCAAAGATTTAAAATTAATCTTTTGAATTTTTGACTTGTAGAAAATACTTGGGATTAGACAAGAGTATGAGGGAGTTCTTTAAAAACTTACAGTCAGACCCTATAGCTAGCATAAGAGTTTATCTACTAATGTCCCAGCCTGGTATGTGTGCCATGTGTGTGTGTGTGAATGTTTTAGGTGGGGGAAACGTCAGCTAAAGAATAAAAAAAGATTAGTAAAAAGCGGCTATGATTGGCTGGATAATGTTGACATTTACTGTACCAGAAAATTCTGGAAACATTAGAGCTATTAGCTGTCAGTCATTTCCTTGAATAGTTATAAAATAGGGTGGTAGAAAAAGTATCTGTGTAGCTTATTTTCTGAAGTGAGTTTCACAGAAGCCACAGAACTGTTTAGAAAGTGCTGTCATAGAAAGTATTTTATTTCTTTTCCCCTCTAAACAGTAAAGTGAGGCACTGAGGACCACAGCATTAGTCTAAAGATCACTGTAGAAAAGTGAAAAAGAAAGAGGACTTGAGGGTCAGAAATATAGAGCAATTCAGTGTGGAACCATATAATTTTAAAAGGCAATTTTTTTCCCCAAAACCTGAAATTCGGAAAGGTCAAACTAATTTATACAACTTATTTTTCTTAAGAAATAAACAGCTTTACCATAATGTTAGGAAATGTTCCTTCTTTATAGCTTTCTTCCTTGAGAACACTCTACCCTGGAGACAATTTCTGTAATTCACTGAATGAGAAACTGGAAAAAACAGAGAGAATGATGGAAGTTCAAGCACCTGTGAAGTTTGAACGTGTGTGCTTGAAGCAAACTCCTTAAAGATCAGTTATTTAACCTATCCCATAAGCCTTGCTCTACTGATTTCTGTTTCTCAAACTAGTGGCAACATACTCTGATGCTAACTTTTTACAAGTTAGGAAACTGTCTCACATTTGATTTATTTTATTTTTTTAAATACATAAAACAGTGATTCTAAAAGAGTTACTCACTGTAACATATATGTCTGTTGAGGGTAAAAAGAAGAGCAAGATGTCTGAAAACCGATTCTTATTTAAATTTTATTAGTAACTTTCACTGAAAGGATGCAGTGTCATCCAAATGGTTGCAGGAGAAGGATAAATCTATAATCCTATATATACATGTAATATATATAAATATATTAAAATAATTTTAAAAGAAATATGATAGTTAAAGCATGACATTTAAACTGTGAAAAAAATTACACTATCTTTTTATACCTTTTAAAATTCTTATGTACAAAAACCTAAGGATACTTACCTAAAATCCTCTATAAAAAGTATGCTATTGTGAGGTCTCTAGCATCTGCCCATGACTGCATTATGCTAGAAGCTGATGTGTTATGCATAGTCAGCATGCTGGCTGTACAGGTCTATGCTCAGCAAAAGTCTATCACACTCTTCACATCAACACTTGGTGCACGAGCCTGTTTATTGCTGTAGGCACAGCTCTGGATGCCTCCTTTGCCTTTCCTGCTTTTCCTGCCAAAGAGTACATGATTTTTGCTGTTCATATATATTTTTCTCCTTCCTCATCTTACTATTTTGGTACTATTAGTGGCTAGAAGCTTAGATGGATCTTCCTTAAGCTGTAGTAAACGTTTTATTTCTAAAGGTATTTGAAGCTGTTCTTTCAGTCAATCTCGCTTCCATCCACAGTCCTCTCTGTGAATTATTGATGGTTCACACCTGGCATACACCTTTGGCTATGATGAAACTTGTGTGTTCATTACACCATGGACCTCAGTGAGACATTTAGGTGGACAAGCTTCTTCGTTTTGGAAGAATGCTGAATGTTATTTTGAGGTTTTGAAGCAACAGCTGTTAGGTCTTCAGCTAGCTCTCACCTTGGAAACGCAGAAACTGTCATTGCATGTTCATTCTTTTCACAACACTCACAATTTGATAGACTTCATCTATCCCCAACACTGAAATTTTGATTATAGTCTAGTTGTTCCTCAAACACAGAAATTATGCTGCAGCCTAATCATTCTCTTCACCTTTATCTGTCACATATTTTTTTGTTGAAGGATTTGAATTGTTTACAGTCTTTGTCGCAACAACATTTGAAACAATCCATTAGTTCTAATTTTAAATTATTATTCCCCGAGTATATGTGTGTGTATACATACATATACTGTATGTGTATGTGTGTAGGCGTGTGAGTATGTGGATAAGTGCGGGTGTGTTTTTTCCCAGCCCACTCCACAGAATTTATTGCAAGACAACACATCAGTTTCAAGTGTGAAATGAAACAAAGCAAAGGAAGAGGAAGGGAAAATTATTTAAGATTTAGTAAATGTTTTATTAGCTGAAGATATTTGTGTCTTCAAACAGACTCAGACTGGGAGTGCTCTACTGGAGAGCTCACAACATGTATGAGGAGAAAGACGACCTGTGGAGGCTGTCTAAACTGGCATTCCTGCTTCCAGTGTGGTTACATAGAACAGGTTGTTCAGAATATTGTGAAATCAGGTTTGTAAAATCTTCTAAAATAGACATTCTCCTAAATGTCTCTTAAATCTTCTAAAATAGACATTCTACAACCTCTCTTAGCAAACTAATCAGCCTCACAGGAGACACAGACAGAAAGGTAAAAAGGCAGGAAAAATAAGGAAAAAGAAAAGGAAGTTTTATGTTCAAAGGTCCCCATACTCCCTCTGTCGCCTTTGATCACATAAAAGTCAGTTCTCCTCCTTCCTTGGTCTGTTCTTCCTGATAAAATGGTGACCCATCCACAGTAGCACTCCAGTCATGTGAGCTGCCTCTCCATGTCTCTTTGAAATCAATGAAATTGCAACCCTTGGTCTTCACACAGATCTCTACCTCTCTTCTTTTGCACCCCATCATGTGTGCATTAGCATACAGGTACTTCAGAGAAAATCTCAGTTGTATTACTTCCATGGAAAGGGTATGAGACCTCTTTCTGTAGTGCTGTCCTAAAGACACTTCCTGATTTGTGCCTGTAGAATTCAGATGACCCCACTACAGCCCTGGAGAAATCAAGTATGCCCAAATCTTCTTTACCTCAAGCAGAAAGGAGTCTGTAAATGTAGAAGGTGGGAAAAAAAAAGAATTTTGAAAAATCTCTATAAAATACATAACCAGGACCAAGAATAAAAGGAAGAAATCTCTCAGTGAAGCAAAACCACAGAATTACTCAGATATTTGAGAACCAACTTTTAACTCCTTTTACTGTGATGGCTTGCTTCAGAAACACTTTAGAGGATAAATTACACAAGCTAAATTGTTCCATATTGCCTTTCCATCAGATCATACTCTTTAGTTAGCTATAAATAAGCCCATTGAATCATAAGAGGGAGCTCAGGAAGTCACAGGAGTTGTCTTCACAGGAGTTGTCTTCAAATACAATGTTCCTGGAAGGTAGGAAAGGTATATGTACCATAAATTTTGTTTCCATTCTTATTCTGAATTTCTTCTATTCTTCTAGTGTTCCTACAAAAAAATTCTTCTGCCTAAGCTTGGTACAATCAAACAAAGCTATGATATTCTATTCTGCAGTAATAATCAGCAATGTCACACCTGTAATTACTATCTACTAACAGTGGGAATTACAGCACATGATTATACAAAGTTAAATTAAAGCTGAAATAAACATAAGGACTGCTACTAGACAGTGTTTATGGCTGCAAAAAGATAAGATAAAATTATTTCCATTCAGGGCAAGTGTTAAAGATGTCTAGGAAGCCACTGAAACCAGCAGCCTTTGGAGCTCAGGGACTCTTTCCTGACATTTGGAGCCCAGACTGGCACACCCTGAGATGCAGATGTCTCCATCCCAGGCTGTTAGATAAGACTGATGCTTTCCCTTTTGCAAAATACATCCAGTTTCAAGGCTGACCCCTAAGCACACAGGACACCAATACCAAGAGCCACACAGACTGCTGCCAACAGGGCACTGCATTCAGCAGCACACACCAGTGCTACCAGAGCCCATATAGGTAAGTAAAAATGGCCAAGTCCTGCTCCTAGCCTCTGGCTGACCTGGCTGAAGTCCATAAGTGCAAACATACCTTCCACAAACACACTCATACTTAGGTAAGGCTCTTGAACATCTGCATGGGCCTTAAACACATGTAATATCAACCCAGATACTGGGCCAGCTTGCCCAGTATAAAGGTCTCCTCCTTGCTGGGCAGTCCAGTCTGAAATAGTGAATAGCACATATGTACACACAAGATAAAGTTCCTGGGTTCCTTTATATGTGTGTATGTCCCAGGTTAAGAAGGTCAGAGTCATTAAGTTCTGCTGGTGCCCTCAGAGCTTTGATACATACCATCTGAAGCCCCACCAGGTCACTTACTCATAGTGAATACTTGAAATATCTGATCAGCATCTAATTTTTTTTTTTTTTTAATCAAATGAGAGAGTAATACATCTTTATAAAATATATTCATTTTTTTAACTATTCATGATAACAAAAATACTTATATTACTACACTAAGTCAAGAAAAATCAGAAAATAATATTTTTATAATAGTGCTTGGTATGTTGTACCATAAATATCAAGCCCATACACTTAAGTAGTGTAGTGAAAACATAATAAACAGAACTCCAAATCTTATTAATAATGCAGTAGCTTTCTTACCAATACATCTAGATAAATCACAAATCAAGTCCTCTCAAAAATTTTATGAGCTAAGAAATCATGGAATTAAAATAATTAAATAAACTCCATTTATTCACTTCCATCTTTTAACGTTCAGTTATATCTCTGTCCTTAATGGAGTAGACTGCGAGGGGAAGACCTTTGCACTTGACTATCAAGAGTATAGAACATTTCTCATATAGAATATAATAAATGAGTGTTTTATGGATGGTTATGACCATCTGTAACAATATTAATTCATGGGCAGATGACTATTTACAACGTTAAGTGAATGAAAAAAGTAATGCAAATAGTTTCTGTTCTGAAAAACACTATTTATGTAGTCACAGTAGATCCTCTGTAGCTACTCCAAGACATCTAACAATGGCTTTGCTGGAAGCTGAATGTGGCTGCAATGGTCTGTTCATGTATATCTGCAAATAAAAGTGAGAAGTGACCTTTGACTCCATTCTTAGTTCAGTGTATGACTGGCAAGATAGAAATCAGGCTTTTGGGGAGAAGCAGATTTTCGGATCATCACTTGTTTTTAAATGCTACTGACCAAAATTAGAAGATATATTGCTATGCTGAATTTCAACTAGAGTTACATCCTAAAATTAACTTATTTGTTAAAATAAGTTTTGTTTGTTTAAAAAACAAACAAACAACAAAAAACAAGTGAAGAAAAGTTTAGATAAAACTTCCAAATTTAAGCAGATATCATAAAAATATGAGAAGTTTTCCAAACTATTCTTATTTCTAAGGATCATTATGTATTCATTTACTTAATTATCTGGGACATTGTTGCTCAAGCCCCATAAAGAGAATTTTGTTGAGAAAATTATAAAAGTATTATTAGTTACACAACCATAAAGACAAAATTTAAGACATTGTGAGAATATTTGTCTTTGGTTTTTTTTCCTATAATGTTATTTTTTTAAAAAAAGGAAAGTTAAAGAAAAAAATATTTTGTGGGGGGAAAAAAAGTGAATGGCAGTAAGATTTTTTAAATTATTTTTAGGGGGTTTCTTCATTTTTTGTTTGCTTGTTTGCTTGGTTCGTTGGTTTTGTGTTAGGGGTTGTTTTATTTTTTTTTCTTTGTGTGTGTGAGGCATTTTGTTTGTTTGTTTGTTTGTTTATAACGTGTATTAAACATCTATATGAGCAGGATTACTGCTGAGAGCTCAAAGCTATGTTGCAGGAATCAGATCTATTATCATTTTCCCACGTATATGAAAACACAAATAAACTAAACAACATGGAATTTTGAGAAGTTTCTTTATTTAAAAAAAAGATTATGCAATTTTTGAAAAATGAATTCAAATCTTTTATATTACACATTTACCTAATACTTTCTTGGATAAACCTGCAGTCTTCAGAGCACAGATGATTTTAAAATCAATCCATAGATAAAAGAAGTCTACTTCATTAAACCAATAATGGCGTTTATCAGGCACCAAAGCAAAAAGATGCAGAAAACAAAATATTGTTATTCATATGAAAGTAATAAAACAGACATCATTCTTTCTATATCTCATAACTGTTCTAATAAACAATAAAAAAGATGATTCTCAAAAATTTCATCCAAATTCTCAGGACTTTGGACACCACTGCAGTTTTATTTTAATTTTTTTTTTTTTCCTTAGAATTTGAATATATTTTAACTTTATATTGTTCTGGGATAAAAAATAATTTTCTTTAAGCAAATAAAAATCTAGATTTCTGATTTGGGGATAAAACTCTCAGGAAAATAAATAAATTGTGAAGAAATTTGCAAATATTATTTTAAAAAATTATGCTAAACTTAAGTCTTCTCCTAAAGTTCGACTTTTCAAAACAAAGTTAAAATTTTACCAGAAGTTATGGCAGAAAGTATCTTACTACCAGTGCAAGATACTGAAGCCGGGGAGGTTATTTTAGTTTTTATTACTGTTCATTCAGGTGAGATCTGTAGAAAATTCTCATGTTTAAAGTTCTTTGCTCTCTCTTCAGAAAATCATCTGACACTAAGTAATTGAAATCTATAACATTGATTTGCTTTAATTCATTGCCCTTTTAGTGTCAGCTTCTGAAAAGATGTGCCTAGTCTAGGTTTAAAAAGGCTTGATCACCGATTCAGGCTCAAAATTCAAGATTTAGAAATTCTCTATATGCACGTTTCATGTGTGTTTATTTCACCACAAAAGGATTTCCATATATGGAAATATGGATTTCCATATGGCATATATCTCTTTTTTTCATACAACTCAGAGGATTCAATCAAATTTTTTAATACATGTTTTACGCACAGAAATAAAACCAAATTAAAAATTATCTGTAAATAATATGCAAGATCACCCAATAATATCAACAGTTTTTTGTTTCAAATATCTGTGGGCATCAGTTATTACACACAGTGTGATACACAGGCCTCCCATGTCAATTAATTATATAGTACAAATTTTAATTGACTGAATTGTGTCACGTTATGCTTTTATTCAATGTGTATTTTTTCTGCAAGACTGTCATGGGAAGGCTGGAACAAGGGTTTAATGTCTTTGATTTAAGAAAGCCCTTAAATGTAAAACATTCCTCCTCTTTATCTTTTGAGATTCAATTTATCAGATGGAAATTTCACTTTATGTAGGAAATTTTCAGATAATGTCAAAAAATGCAGAGACAAATCGAAGATGAAATTAAGGCGGCTTGAATATATTCTTAACTCTTATAATAAAAAATTGGTATCCATTTTTTTAACTTAAAATTTATGAAACTTAATCCATAAAATATAATGATTTAAGCAGCACAATATTTAGTGACAAACTGGGAAAAGATGCTCCCATGGGTGCCAAATAAACTGCTTATTCTAAGCAATATGCTGAATACAAGATTCAGGTGTGCTGCCTTCATCATTCGCAGCTGCACCATTTGTAGCAGTTTTCACTGCATCTGGATGAGTTTCAGGTGACTGAAAGGGGAGAACAAATGAATAAAAATTAAAGGGAAAAAAGTTACTACACCCTCAGATATTGTAATGTTAATTGTTCTACTGCTGCTGTTTATGGCAGAATTCTTCCCCTCAAAATAAAGCATCCTCACTTCCTTCGTTGCTGAGATTGTTCCTATAAAAGGATAAATTGATTGTCTGAGCAGCTTAGTTTTTCTCCACACCCAGTCAGCAAAAGAAGTGATCAATAAATAATATTGGATCCCCTTGGCAGGTTATAGTGGTTTTGAATATGTACATAATCAGATTGTACTTGCCTGTGGGTAGTCCATGCACTTCAAAAACAAAGGGAATCCTTCAGTTACAGAAGCATTCTGCACATATGAACAGAACACAGAGCACATGTATGTACATAAAAATGTGTACTTAATAAATATAGATATGTCCATATACAAAAAAAAAGACAGAGATTTTAAAAGCAGAAATTCCAGAAGGATAATCCAGGAGAAGAGTATTATTGGCAATATTCAGTATATTTGAAAAACTCTTTGCATGCTTACTTACAAAGGGTGAACATTAGCAGTCAGTGAGATGACCGATCCCTAAGGTGCAACAAAGCAAAAAAATATCTGCACATATATGCATTCATGATCAGGAAAAAAGAGCTCAATTTGCTAGGAAATAAAGGTATACCGTATTTTCTTCATTTTTTTAAAAATAACCTTTTTGAAAAGGGTGGTTTTTTGTGTTTTAATAACTTTAAAATCTAGTCAAAGAAGCAAAAAGAGATGAAAAAACCCCACAACCTATTCTGTGGCTACTAGTGCAAATATCAAAATGTTAATTATATAAGTCCTCAAAAAAAAAAAAAAAAAGGGACTATTGTAGTAAAATCCAATTTATTTTTTTTTACATTGCCTGTGCCATGTTCTGTTTCTAAGGCTTTGATATGAAAAAGGGGAATAAATCATTTGTAGATGGTTTAAGTCTATAATAATGTTACCCTTACAAGTTAGTAACATATGAGGCGTGTTACTGCAATGCTAATGCAAATTCTAGATTCTTAGGGACAGATTCATATGTATTTAGCAAGTGTAAGGAACTAGTCAGCATCTGACAGGTTAAACAGAAATACATCTGCTGAGGGCCTGAATTTGCAGGAGCTGCAGGCAGAACTCTATACCTGCAATAATGTCATTGAAACATGTTTTATTTGGGGGAATAAAGAGAACAGAAAGAAAGGTACAGCTGGGCAATTTACTTTAAAATGGTGGAAACTTCACAGTATTTAACATACTGCAGATAACATTTTACATTTTTGAAAAGTCCCTTGTGCCATTTCTACTACATCACTATTTTTACTCTTCAGCTTTTTTGTGCTTGCAGCACCATGATTTATTATCTGCTGCTAGTTGCTCTTCAAAGTGATTCTCAATCCATTTTATTTCCTTCATTAGCTCTCCCCTTGTTTCTCTCCTTCACCCTTAATCTCCCTTGCTAACCTTTCCTGTTTAATTTTCTTTTCTTTTTTAAACATTGTATCCAAAATGCATCCTCCACAGTTTTAAGAGCAAAATCCCCAGGCGTTCACCTTTCCATTCTTCAATAAAACTCTACTTGCAAAGCGTGTAACTATCTCAGCATGTTATTAGTCAGTGTTGAGCAAAAGAAATGCTGCAGTGCTAAATGGAGTCATTAAAATGCCTAGTGACAACAATAAGTGCTTGAGGAAGCTGGCGTTTCCCATTTGCTAGTCTAATAGCTATATTAGGGCCATCTTTCTTCTGTGGAGAAGATAAAAAGAATATATTCAGTATTTGACTGTTTTCATTCTCCACCATTGCACTGCTTGTGCCCTGACTTTATTCTTCCTCTGCAGCTTCCTACCCATTTCTGGAAAACTGTCAAGTCTTTTTCTCTTTCCTTTTAAATCAGTACTAGTTTTAACATCAGCTTCAATGAGCTCTGTGTATCACACTCTGGAGAGGAAGGTGGTTCTCCACTAAATGTTTTTTGTCTCAATGAGTGTTAAGTGCACCAAGCCTATGTCCACTTGCCTGTAACAGATATCTTAGGTGCATCTTAATAGGCTAATCAGGTTACTAAGAGAAGCATAAATATGTTAGCACAGCAGTCAACACAAGCTTAATTCACCCTGATGAGAAGCAGGATATTTTATCTAGAGGCACAGAGGGTTCTTGTTCATGTATCATGGAGGTACTTG
This sequence comes from Polioptila caerulea, assembly GCA_013397295.1. Classification (NCBI taxonomy): domain Eukaryota; kingdom Metazoa; phylum Chordata; class Aves; order Passeriformes; family Certhiidae; genus Polioptila; species Polioptila caerulea. The sequence continues at coordinate 28,840 of VYXF01000684.1, forward strand.
CTCATTATGAGATTAACAGTACTCTTTCTGGATTCCAAGTGGTACATCAATTCTGATGGAATATTTTACATTCTTCTACCAAAACTGGTGGGTTTGTTCTGGCTTTTGATTCTAAGTGGATGGTGGTTTATATATAAATGTATGCAGTGCATCAGTGTTTTGGGGGAGTTTAAAATATGTAAAAAACAACTCAGTGAACACATGGGCCTTGTGCTTGTTTCTTCACAGTGAAATTAAGTATAGAGAAATCCAAGGAATTTCAGATCAAGATTCATTCTCAAGTATTCAAACAATTTCTTAAGATTTATTTGTAAAGCAGAAGTATCAATCAGGTAAATGAAGTAGGTAAGGTGTATGTAAAAGAAGATGTAATTTAAAAAATAAAAGAAAGAAAGAAAAAAAGAGCATTGAGTAGTTTTATAAACATAAACCTCTCAGTTATGTACCAACAGTGTCATGGAGCAAATGTTTAAGTCTAAGGATTAAAAACATAAAAAACAGCCAAAATTCAGGTCACTGTATGTTTCACTTGCTGGCTTTGCCCTCATGTCTGCATCTCTCTCTGGACACTCATTTAACATTCTTGTCACACTATTTAGTCCAATTTAAACTGTACTAACTGACAGAATAAATTATGCAATATAACCTTAAGCAAGGAATTGTTAAGAGAGTTGGTATGTCCTGTCATTAAGCATCTGCTATTAGAAGTCATGCTATATGTTGAGCTAAAATCTCCAGACTGAACAAAAAGAAGTGGCTGATAATAGTTCCATCTGTCACGAAATTAGGGGGGAATTTGCCACATTAGAGGAAATGCCTCAATAGCATAAATATATTCCTTTGTCTCTGAAACCTTAGAGAGCAAATAGGATTGTAGATGCAACTTCCTGTGACAAATGATGGACGTCAAAATGAAATTGTTGTTCTTGTGCTTATTGGATTCTAAACTCAGTATATACAACATCATTTTAATGCTTAAACATGATTTGGTTTGGCTTGTGTTCTGCAGCATGTAACTGAAGGTTTGGAGGTTTAATTTTTTAATTTTTTTTTGCATATTGTCTGCTTTTTTAATTGATTTATGCTTTTTTTTTTTATAGCTTTACTAAAATTTTTATTTTTCTCTTATAGAAATGACCTGCAGAGCACTGACTCTTTTAACCTTTGCATTTTTTTAAGACATTGATGCTGAAGTTCTGAACTTGGTTTAGTTGTCATATAACTGCCAACTAGTCCCTCTCAATGGCCTCTTCTATGCACATATCGGAAAACCTCTGAAACTCAAAAGAGAAAGAACAAGGTGTCTGTCACTCAAGAAGCAAATCATACAGTTTTCTAGCATTTTTTTTTCAAGAAATTTGAGGGGTTTGGTACACAGGAATTTTATTTTTTTTTTTTTTAATGAGATAGTCATGGATGTTTGAGCTGAAATTTCTCTGTCCCAGCTTTAGATACCCACACTTAGATGTGCATAGCCCAAAGTTACCCAGCTTAGTCCTCTTTTGTCAGTCAGATGAATTGCCCCCCTTGAAGGTTCCTATTCATATGCATTGACTATGAAAAGATAAATTCTACCACTGCTGTCAGTGATCAGTACTGAGCACGATCCATATAAAGTAGTTATTGATAAATATATTTTCCTCTTGAATATCTCCTTTCTATGGAGGTCACTTCCTCCATTTATGTTGCATACAGAAAGAGCAAGAGTAACACCTTCAAAAATGAGGTAAAGCTGATTCCTTTTGAGTAACGACTTTTAATTGTATATATAATTAGCAAAAAAAAAAAAAGTATTTTTATTTGGATTGACTGTTTTTTCATCTCTACTTGGTCTTTTATCCACCTGTCTTCCTACTCAATAGCTGAAATTGTAGATAATTAAGTAGGTTGTATTCTTGGAAGTTTTTTAAACCTATCTTATTGAAAAGTATTTTAAACAATAATCCAGTACTGAAATTTCTAATTATATTTTTACTTATTGTATTTGTTCTTAGGAAAATAATAATAAAAAATTGACAAAAAAGTATTTGTGGTATTTGGGGTATGCCTGCTTCTGCCAAAACTGTGATAATCAGTTTTCACACACTGTAATTCCTTGACCTGATGCAAATATGTTGAAAGAGCTCTGAAGGATAGATGTAGCCTGAAGCAAAAGGAATTGGTTGTTATTTTCAAAAGTCCCAAACTGTCTTACTTTATTATGAACACTGAACTTAACATTTTCAAAAGCTATCTCTCTGTTTTGCAGAATATTTAATATACATGTAAAACAGTTTCAAACATAGATCCTTAATGCATGCAAAAAAGCCAATTGAAAAGGAAAAAAAAACACCAAACCACAAAATTCAACAAATATCTGTCACTACTATTTTCAGTTAAAATAAATTAATGCACCAAGACATGCATGTAGTAAAAGAAAAGATCTAGAAGAAAATTATTAAGGTGTCAGATAAATTTTTAAAGTGATGTTGCAAATCACAATCACAGATTGGCTGACGTTGGAAGTGACCTCTGCAGGTCATCTGGTTCAACAACTCCTTCGCTCAAGGGGAACAACCCATAGTTTGTAACTCAAGGCTGTGTCCAGATAGCTCGTGTAGACTCGTTAACCTCTCTGGGCATCCTGTTCCAGCATTTAGTCATGCTTATGGTGAAAAAGTGTTCCCTGAAGTTCAGAGAGAACCTCCTGTGTCAACTACCCCCAGAACCTGTTACTGAGCTCTGCCGCAAAGAGCTTGTCTCCATCGCTTTGCACCCTTCCTTCAGGTATTAATATACACTGATTGATATATTGCTCCTTGAGCCTTCCTTGCACTGAACAGTCCTGGCTTTCTCAGATCTTCCTCATGAGGGACAATCTGTTCCTTTAATCATCCTTGTAGTCCTTTGAGGAACTCTCTGCAGTGTGCTCATGCCTCTCTTGCACTGGTGAGCTCTGAACTGGACACAGTACTCCAGGTATGCGTTCATCAGTTTTTGAGTAAAGAGGAAGTATAACCTCTTGTTCTGATGCTACCTGGTGAGCATGAGATTCTACAGAGCACCTCTCCTTGTTAGCTCCTCTGCCACATCAAAAAGGAAGCCATAAATTTACTCTGAGAATGGGTTTCTGTATTGCAGAAGTGGCTCCCGAGGNCATCAGTTTTTGAGTAAAGAGGAAGTATAACCTCTTGTTCTGATGCTACCTGGTGAGCATGAGATTCTACAGAGCACCTCTCCTTGTTAGCTCCTCTGCCACATCAAAAAGGAAGCCATAAATTTACTCTGAGAACGGTTGGGTTTCTGTATTGCAGAAGTGGCTCCCGAGGTATAAAAAAGTCTTTTTTTTCCCAGCCCAGAGATCAAAGAAGCAGTTGAGATTCCTCAGCTCTGGTTTTCAAGGTTGTTTATTTTCTCTTATCTGTTACATTCTGTCTCTGACCTGCTGAGGTCTGTCTGGCAGGTCAGTTTGCAGCACACTCCCCACCCCTGGGGTGGTGTTAGTTTTTTATACTAAAAACTACGTGTACTTTATTTACAATAATTTTCCAATACCAATCACCTATGTTAGACTGTCAGTCTCTACTCTAAACCAATCAAACAGTGCCACCATCACAGCAAAAGATGGAGCACAAGAAGAAGAAGAAGGACAGGACATGCCAAAATTTCTCCATCTTGCCTCTTGAATCCCCATTCTAAATCCCCAAAATTCTACTTTTTCACCCTATGACAAATTAACTATTATTCTACTCAAACTCTTGTGACTTGTCATTCTTCACACAAAGTCGGTAATTTTTTCCATGGGCTAAAATCAAAGGCACAGGTGCCTTCGACTCCATGCCAAGGTCTCTGAGCCCCTTGCCAGGGTCAAAAGTCCTCCAGGGCAGTCAGAGGAATGTACTGGGTTCCGACATGAGAACCACCTGCGCTGCTTATGTCCTGCTGTGTTGCCCCTCCAGAAAATATAAGGGTGGTGGAAGTGCCCTTGAGGACCAGGGCCTGTGAGCAAGAAGCTGCTCCTATCTGTCCTGATCCACTTGGTTCAATGGAAAATAGAAACACTGCCACAGGATTGAGCTAGTGTGGATGAAATGCCTTCAGAATTTTCAAGAAAATATGTATCATTTAAATTCTATGCATGAGTTTAACTGTCTCATGGATTACTGTGCGGGAGTATTCCAGATTGTGACCAATTTTATTAAATTTTACTTATCTGGAAAACACAAAAGCTAAAATTTTTATATATTTTTAAAATATTTTTAAATATGATAATGCAGCTTAGCTTGTTTCCCTTTATTGTTATTTAAGGAAATATTCAGTTTTGCTCTTAACGGGGCAGCATAACCTTCCCAGAAGCAAATTCCAAACGAACACATTTCAACTACATTATCTGATATTCTTATTGGCAATTTTTCTCCAAACAGGAGTTTTACATAACTGTGTTTCTGCCTCTTATCCTAAATTAACTTCATGACAGTGCAACATGCATTGGACTAGAAATGAATTCTCTGCTACAATCCTACAGCAAGATGCACTTGTCTTTGCATATGTCCTTTCAATTATGTCAAAATAATCATTTTGCTAATTCCAGGGTTATTTAACAAATATCTGTTCAAATATCTGATGTTTCACAGTAACAGAATTTAGTAACAGACACTTAGTGACAAATTTCATAAACATCCATTTTTGTTTCATGAGGATTTTTAATGTTCCATTTAATATTAGAAACTTTGAAGTGCATTTATTGAAAATATAGCGTTCACATTAATCAACATAGAATTTAATTTGCTGAATTTATGATCTATTTCTAGATTAATTACAGGCATGTCCTATAAAAAAATCCACAGAATTTTAATATACTTATACCAAATTAAGAGGTGTTATAGAATGTATGTACAGATTAAAAAGTAATCAAGCCCTAAGTGTAGGAATCTAGATCTAGTTTAGAAATATTTTTTCTAAATTTTAACTATGTCTCCCAACATTTTCATAGTAATAAATGTGGGGTTTTTTCCTTGTCCTAAGTCACATCTTAGTTTATTGATTGGTCATCACCATGTAAGAAAGTAGATTAAACTGCAATGTCTCAGGATGTAATTGACAAACTTTCCACCAAGATGACCATGAATCAGACCCCTCAAAATCACCTGTATTTCTGCTACAATATTTTCCACTGAAAATAAAATATCTTCCAGCAGAGGAGACAATAAGAAGAGGACACTACGGTAGGTAAACTCTCTCATATGTACTGGGCAGTAAAAAATATCCACATGCATTTTTCCAGGTTTCATTATTAACATTAAAGGCTTGAATTAAAAAGAAGCGAGATGAGATTCAGTTCTCAGTCAGCATCAAAGTTAACATTTTATCCCAGCACTTCATTAGTGTGAATTTTTAATTTTCATTTAAATTCATGAAATAAAAATAATAGCTCAAATTCTATCCTTTTTGTTTGGCTTAATTAAAAAAAGTAAATAAAAAACAGTACAAATATTGTTTGACATATATCACAATATTTTGTGATGCAGATTATTTTTAATATTTTAGTAGCTTGTTGCACACAAATAATTTGTGTAGAAGATCTGCAGTATTTTAACAAGACACTACTGGTTTGCTAAAATATTTTTTTTGACATAGTAAACTACTAAAAAATGGATTAATTTAACTGCAATTCTAAATGAAGGAATAAATTTTTTTGACTTTTTTTTAACTAACAGACATCGTTTCTCCTTAACAAGGATATATCTGGTGCTAAAATGAATTTTTTTCTCTTTTTTGTTCATGATCAAAAGTTTTTTCATTTTCTTTTCATTTCTGCCATTATTAGTAATACTGAGCAATTTCAAAGACAGTTCATTTACCCTGTCTATATCACTGCTATCACAAAAAAAAAAAAATATTTGGGGATAACATATAATTTCTATTTATATTAACTAAAGTGTTCAAAATAGTAGGCTGTAGCCAACTTATTTCCAAGGATATTATAAAATAATTACATTTATAATTTGTAGCATATTTCTAGTAGTCATTCAATTTAAATACTAGATTTAAACCTACTAGAATTTTTTTATTATTATTTCAACATTGACATGTTAACCACAAAAATTTTAAACTCCTGCTTAATGGTTGCTTTGCAGATTCATTTAAAAATTAATTGGAGGCTTTTTACCTTACATTTTGTGCATTTGTTATATAATCTATTCTACCAACACTTCAGTTAGATGCAGATCCTTTGATGGGTTGGATTTAAGACTGAGTTTTGAAGTGAAAACCTCCACAAGGTCTCTCAGAACCAACAGAAATAGTCCTTTTTAACTCTTGGGGCATCATTTAACGTTATTATTTTACCATGGCTACATGCCTTGATATCTCACTTACAAATCCCATCTGAAGACATTTGATCTTTGGTCAAATATTCAACAAAAGAACAGAAGGAAACCCACCTTATTTAGAGCAGTAAAAACAACACAGATGCTTGGCTTTGTATTAGTCAGAAAGAGAGACTTACTCTACTTAAAACCATACTGTTTCTGTGAGATTTTGTGTGGATTTTTTAAAATCTTGGTAATAATTTTTGAAAGCCTACAGAATAAGTACTAATGTATCTAAATTGGTACCTTCTCCTTTTATTGATTTTAAAAAAGTATCTGGGTGCTTTCAAAGAATTGATCCAGCCACTCAAAGTGGTACATGTCTCCCTTTTTTTCACTAAAATCAACATCAAAGTTGATGGGTGAAGCTTAGACCCTTGGAATACAGCGCACATTTATCCAAGAAATCAGGATTGTTAGGAACATATCAATAATATCATCACCTACGTTTGTCTGCTTTCTCATTTTTAGAAGTTCTCCCTCTATGAGTTACAATTCACTTCAGAAAAATTCAATGTACTTCTTGGCTTCTTTTGTGAATGATACCTTTAGAATTGTTTTTGGTTTGTGTATTTTTCCTTTGAAAGAGCATGGCTGCAACAGAAGAAAATCTCTAGAGAAATTGCATTTTCTTTGCTGAACAAATAGGTATATCCCAGGAGAGAAGCTCCAAAGCCTGTAGGGTGAAAACTACACAAAATACAAGGATAGGAAGTGTGAAAAGGGCTCAGTAACACCAGGGATTTGGAGGATTTGCAGAGCAGAGAGGCTGAAAAAGAGTAACAGGAAAAAGACAGTCCAGCTGTCATGGGGATGGAAGGAGAAGGCAATGAAAGAACAGAGTTTTCTCTTAGTAGACTTTTTCACAACCCAGAAACTGCAGAACATGCTGATACCTTAAAGTATGACCCACCTGGTGAGGACATAATAGGAAAAAAATTATAAATTATTCAATTTCATTTTTTATGATTTAATCTCCTCAAGCTTTCTGTTTAAAAGTCTCTTATATGTTCAACAAAACTTCCTTCCTATTTTGAGTAGGTTAGGATTGGTTTTAGATTTATTTCAAATATTTTTTCTTAGGGTTTTGGGGCAGAGGGTGTTGTTTCTTTGCTCTTTGGGAATTTTTTGAGAAATGTAGTATAAAAGAACTTGTCAAATCCACACAAAAATGGCTTATTCAGGGCTTTTTTACTTATTGGTTTATAGATTGGTGGAAAGTGGAGCTTTGAAAGTATTCAGGGGAGAGATTCAGGGTAGAGAC
>VYXF01000684.1:36497-116773 GCA_013397295.1 Polioptila caerulea
TGGGAAGGAATTCAGGGTAGAGACCTACTCTGCCCCCTACCCACAGATATGACCATCTCTGTCCAACCATGTCTGAAAAATGCTTTTCTAAATTGCTGTTAGAAAGTATAATGAACACAGTTTCATATAATGAACATAATTCATTTCAAGAGACTTCTGGAGACTCTTCTGGTCACTGAAATATCTTTTGGATAAATTTCTTTCAGTGCATTCTAACCCTATCACTTCTCAATCTATTTGCAGAAGGTTGAAGAGGTAGCACTTTCCTTTTATTTTTACCAATTTTCTTTTTTGCTTGTACAGTTGAAGGCATTTTTTGTGGATCAGCAGCCTTCCCGTTGTCCGAGTGCCTTTTAAATATCGATGTGTTTAAACAGGTTGTGCTTGATAGATCCTTATGTTCATTGCTGATATTCTTTTTGAAGGTTTTTCAGTTGTTCCACATACCAGAAATGAAGACAATATTTTAGCAAGAATTTCCAAGTATATTCCTCTGTTTTCACATGCAGGCAGATGCACTCATACATGTACCTGTACATCTAAATATACATAATCTATGTTTATTTAAACTATTTGTCCCTAGAAATTTTTGGCAGTCTGGAGTTTTTTAGGGTTGTTTTTTGTTCAGTTTTTTTCAGTTCATCTAATTATTTCAGAGTTTGAACTTTTAAGCAAACAATAGATGAATAAATTAATTATAAAATTCAGAGAATGGACAGTGTCCAATGTACAAAACCAATTATTTACCAGTAAGACAGTAAGACAACGACTACCTGAAGTGCATTAGTGCAATACTTAATTCCAAGAAAGCAAGTTGCAGTGTTTATCACAGAACTGCAGAACTCTTGGGGTTGCAAGAGACTTCTGGAGATCACTCAGTCCACCCCACTTTCAAAGCACCAGGTTACACTCTGAGGTAACTAGAGTTTATCTTGTCTTTTTTGAACTGTGAAGACCACAATTGAAGACTATGCTCCATGTTTGGCCTCACATCACCCTTGACCTGCTGGCCACACTCTTCCCAATACATGCCCAGATGCCATTGGCCCTCCTGTCTGCAAGGGAACTGCTGACTCATCCACTAGTAGAGTACTTCAGTAAGTTTCTTTTCACCCAGTTATCCAAGTAATCTCAGTTATAAAGAACCCACTGAACGGCAGTGCAGCTTTCAGGTGGGTCTGCCACTCCCTCCAGTCTCATATCATCAGCAAACTTGCTTAGGTACATCCTATCTCTTCATCCAAACTGTTGACAAATTAATTGAATAATGCTGGATCCAGTATTGATCCCTGAGGACAGGCCTCCAACTGACTTCTGCTGCACTGATCACAACCCTCTGATCTCTGCCGTTCAGATGATGATCTTATGATGACGTTATCATCTTCATCTGATCATCAGCATTATAGGATAATCCTTATAACAATAAAACCAGTAGTATCAGCAATTCCACTTCATTCATGGTCTTCTATTCCACTTGTAGAAGTAATTTGTGACTTTTATTAAAATATATTTCTATGCATGCGCTAGAATACTAGTACAGAGTTTCCAAAGGAAGATAATTCCAAGAGCTGATGACATAATGCTGAATTAAAGATTACAGTACTAAAATAAATAAGAAACAAACTATTTTCTCAAACTAAAATTCTTCAATGGAATTTTAATTTCTTCAATCCTTTACAATCTGTTTAAAAACCTAATAAAGAAAGTTGAACAAATGAGTCATGGAGTCCAATGCTAAACTCAATACTGGTTTATGTTGATCAATATTACAATTTATTTAATGCAATTTAACTTCTTTTGTGATTTTTGTCTACTACACAATGTTCCTTTAAGTTGACTTGCTATTCATTTAATTATTGCAGGGAGATAGACATTCAAATTAAATTAAATCCAAATACTTTGACACATGGGAGACATTTAGCAGCTGCTAATGTGAAACACTAAATTGAACTGAATCTAAACAAGAGTTTTAGAAACACTCCTCAAATGAAATTGCTTTCCTTAATGCTTCTGTTGTTGATTTTACTTTTCCTTCCCTAGAAGAATCTTTTAAGAGAATAACTTTCAAGGTAGCTAGGATGTCAAGGCTGGGACAGTGGGCAAAATCTTACCCATCAGCAGAATATCCCAGCAAGTTTTTTTTCTTCATCTTTATTAGTATCCATACTGCTATTCTTCTTTAGGATTTCTTTCAATTCGAATGCCATAATGCCAAAAAATTGCCATCATAATTAACTATAGAAAACATAAATTAAATCTAAAATTTTTTTGCCTTTCTACACGACAAATAATTAAACATGTTTCTTTATTCAACAAGTTAACCACTAGCGGATCTGTTGTTTTGCATTTAGTATTTTTAATATTTGGTATTTATAGCATCTCTGTATCTTGGTTTTTATCTATTAAGAATTATCATGGCATTATTTTAAGTTTGAAAAATTAATGGTTTTGTTTTCTGAATCCATACTTCTAGTCTCAACAAAAAATGTGGAAAATTTGTCTTTTAATAAATATATTTGGCTTGCACCATTACGAAGCACAGTAAGATATCAGGACCTAGCTGAGTAGAAACAACTCAGTAACTAAAAATAAATTTTAAAAAAAATTAGGAACATCTTGTTTCTTTGTTGAGGGAATATAATGATTTTGAATGCTTGAAATTTACCATCACATGTCTGTCTGCAAGATAGAATACATTTCTATTACAAACATTTGTGTGAGTATATTGATCCCTTTAACCACTGTACTTCATCCACTTAATAGGTGAATAAGATTAAGAGGAAATATACATTTTATATAATTTTTTAAGATGACATTTGATACTAAAGAAAAAGAAGTAAAAGGGGGGAATAAATAAAAGTGACAATTCATATCCAATAGTGACTTGGATCAGTTTTGAATTATTTAAAGTAAAAATACTCAACTGCAGACTACTAATGTGACAGAAAGCTGAAGTTCTATACTACTTACTTATCAATGTTACTTTTGCTCCAGCAAAGGAGATGCACAATCTTTGGCTGCTGTATGCCTTGTCAATAGGGGTTTGACTGATGCAAACCCATAGGGACATCATACCCTCAGAGCGACCTAGCAGTCAACCTGGAACACAATTCTGATACCCTTACTTCCCTTTCTGACTCTGGGCTACAATCTCAAAACGAGTCCAGCTGCATATTTTCTATACATTTTATTTTGCGTGTGTATTTTAAAATTTTATCTTGAACATTCACAACAAATAAAGTGTCAAAGGTGTCTTGACTGAATTACTCTATCACTTCAGAAAACCACTGAAAATGCAAAATTAAGCTATTTCTTAGGTACTCAGCCATGAAGACCAACTCTTAAATGTCTGTAAGAAGTGTGTGTTTCCATCACTTGGTGATTTTATATATTTATGCAAGTACCATTTTTCCCCTTTTAATTTAAATATGTGTTGCCAAAAGCCTGTCAAGACAAATATAAAGAGTACCCTGTAGTGCTTTCTAAAATTTTATTGTTGCTATTAAGAAACCATAAAGCTTTCACAGGGTGGTGACTATGTTCATGTAGAAGTGAGCAGCAAATCATGAATTTCTACATTACCGACAATGACCAGACCAGTGTAAAAGGTTTGGTTTTTCTTTTTCTCGATAATTTTCTTAATTAGCAAAAACACATTAGAAGTGCAAAATTAATTGTCTCATTTTAAAAGGAAGAAAAAAAATTCTCAAAACAACCTAAGCCAGGCAAAACTTTGTGTTTTGTGAAAGCAAAGCCTAAGCATAGCATTTTTAATTCCAGTATCAATATTCATTAAAGCTTTGTACAGCCTAACTCAAAACTAATCATAACAGACTATAAGATAATATATAACTCCAACTAGTTTTTTTGCCTCTCTTTTACATAAGCATAATGGAAAACATTTTAGCATTCTTTCGGTCAAGAAAATGTAAATATCAGAGTAAAGAGACACATAGTAAATCTTGACAGAATGATTAAATGTCCTAACCCAACAGGCAGCTAAGGTAGAACACAGGACCCATCAGGACTGCGCTCCCTCTCTTCACCTACCCTTTGATTCCAACTCTTTTGATTAAGGTGTCCTTGTCACAGAGGTCAGTTTAATTCTATCACATCCAAATATTCTAGGTAAAGTATGTTGCACATGTGCAGACTGCAGGCTCATTTGTTACATTATTGTTTGCTGCCACTTTTGAAGGTAGGTGTCTGTTTGAAGAATGTGCAGTGGTTGGAGGGTCAGGGAATTTGCATAAAGCTTGGAAAGAACCTCTTCAGGCACAAAGTATGGGGTGCTACTATTGCCTGTGTGCACAGAAAGCCCACAGCCTTTAGCTCATGGAAACTGATGATGTTATGCATATATCTAGCCCTTTTTTTTAATCTCCAAATAATAATAGCTTGGCAATACTTTCAGTGAATTCAACATGAAACTTTGATTTACTGTTTTGTTGCCCAGTTTTTCTTTCTCACTGGTGTAATCATGATCTGCTGAATTGTCCTATTTCATTTGTGGATCACTGATGATGCTATTTTGAAGGTATTTAGGTTTTTTGCTGCTAGTTTAGTAATTATAAACTTCAGGAATGTAAAAATACTCTGGAAAGTAATAACTGGTTAATCACAGATAAATGCTTACATAATTATACTAAAGACATATATGTGTATACAAGAAGATAGGAGGAATTGATTGTATTTGGAAATAAAAATTAGGGTTTTTTAATGTGAGTGAGAGAGACCTGGTATGTTTGCATTTATTTCTTGAGTTGTTTGTTTTATGTGTTTTGATTATTTGGGAGAAAGGATGACTATATTTATATTGCAAAAGTTCCTGTGACATGAATATTCATATACTTCAAAATTTTCACATCTTACTGGGCTTTTATGACTAAAAACATAAAGATTTTCCATAATTTTTGTGGTTTTGTAATAATGTGCGATGTCATCATCTGCTTTCTGCACCTGAAATGTAGGTAAACAAATATATACTCTGCATATATGTCCAAGTAAGTATAATGCTAACTTCACACAGAATAACTTTTTCATTCATACAAAATGTGAACAAAAACTCGACGAGGGGTAAATGCATCCATGACCTAAACTCATCTGGACATGGATGCAGTATTCCAGCATTCTGTTCTCAGGTGTGTTCAGTAAAATCTTCAGCTTCCCTTGCTGCTCAAGGGTGTTGAAGCAGGTCAATATACCTATTACTTACATGTTGTCATCTGAAATTTCAATACCTGAAAGACAGCTGCTTAATACCTATGACTAATGTTGACTATTTACATAGTAAAGGGAAGGATCCTGAGGTTGTTTGTATGAAAAAAAGCATATACATAAGAGTGTTTTCTCATTGCTATCCACAGTTCAAGTAGAGAGGGGTCATAACATATAAGCAATTTGTTCAGTTTGCTGAGCTCAGTCGCTGCCCAATCTTTCTGCCTTTCATTTTCTCATTCTAGATGATTAATGTAATGCATCTGCTTGTCTTAGTCTTCATAATGAAATTTCTCTTTTTGGATTTAAAACACGAAGAGTTGAATTTTTTTCAGGGGGCTGTGAGTAGCGGAAGGACTACATCTGCATGCTGGTAGATTCTCCAGAGTCTTTCCATTTCACCTAAAAGCTGCCGGTCTACAGTGCCTGACCTATTGGATCTGTTTAAGGACATACATAGTTGCCATTCCTCTTGGCATGTTTCACACATCAGGCTAGTAAGTAGAACACCCTTCACAAAGCCAAAAGAGTACGGAATGCATTTCATTAGTAGGAAAAAATGAAACTGTATTTTGTGCTGTTTTGTTTCACTGAAGATGCTCTATAAACCCTTAAGCAGTAGTTTCAGAGAACCGCAAATTATTTCCTTCCCATTGTTTCAATAGTCATATGCAGTACATTAGAATAACTTTAACCAGGAAGAGAGCTAAATTCTGGATTGGGTAGTAGTTCTGCTGCTGTTTACGACTGCTTCTTTAAATGTGCTATGAGACTGTTTTAGATTAAAAATTACTCATTTTGATCCTAAGGATAAACTATTTCAAAGCCATAAAATAAATGTTTTTATTTCACAAAGAGCAAAGGTATAGAAAAGAAGTTCTGTTGACCCAATCTTGACTAAGACTGAATATTAATAAACTCAATGACTTTCAAGTGGAATATTAATAATAGAGTATGTTGAATGTAGATGTAAAGTTAAAATATTAAGTTTATCAATAAACCCCCAAAGATTTATCTGTGAATGTATATTCTAGACAGCATATGCAAAATACTGAATGCAAAATTCTATACAGATAAAGATAATTCAGAGCACTGTCAGAAATTCACATATACTTTCATATAGCGCAACTGAATGGAAGAAGAACACACTGGTATCTGAATCCCTGGGAGCTGCTTCTGGGAAAAAAACATATATTCAGTGTAACCCTCTGAACAGTTCTCATTTTAGGTTACTCTAGTGCAGTTACTTATGATTCAGAAAATCACTGCAATTTCATTGTCCAATACGAGTTCGGGAATTGCCCCATAAGGCACCATTTAGAAAAACTATGCAGACTTACAAAAACTATTAAAGTAGTTCTAATTTTGTTTACCTGGTAGCTTAAAATTTGGGGCTAAAATATTTTCATAGAACCTTTCTTACCCAATTAAAGAGGACTGCCTATCTCTACATTTGCCTATAGCTATACTGGCTGCCAGTCTAATACTTTATTGATGCAATCTTTACATTTCCAGAGTTCTATCCAACACAGCAAATTTTTGTCGCATTCAAGTGATATATAATTTTCTACATAAAACAGCCCTGATTAAAAATTAAGTCCTTTCCAATTACAGCCATAGATTGTAGCAGTAAAATGAAACATGAAGGAAAATGCAATTAAAACTGTAGTGAACATTTATGTAAATCAAAAGTCAGTAGTGAAGCAAATATAATGAGCTAGTTAAACTGTGACTAAATCAGATTTGTTAAAGTTTTGTAGACATATATTTTCACAGAAAAGAGTGTTGACTCATTCGATTCCCTTTTTTTGGACTAAATACTGAGATCACTTCTGAATTATTGTGGTCAACCTGAGTTACATGAACATATATCTTATTTTTGATATTTCAGTCTCTATGAATTACAACCTAATGGTCTTTCTACCTCTATGACCCTGGAGGTACAGTTACTCAACCATCAAATCATCTCTAGCCTGGGACAAACATAATCTATATTTAAAATCTAAGGAATTTACCATAAAACTACTCCTGAGATAACGTCTGCCTCAATTTGTACTTCGCATGTGCTGAGGGGTGTCAGGAGAATTTCAAAGCTGTAACAAGAAAACTAGTCTTTGAATAAATCCAAGAGGTTTTACAGCTTCAAACACTAAAGATAATTTCTATAGCTGTATTCCCTACATCTGCATATGGATCAGGTTTTCATACACAGCCACTGTATGTTTATGCACTATTTATTCATTTTTCTCAGAAATTCTAATTATCCTGTACTGCATCCAAATTAGACTTCTGCTACATGATTTTTTTGTTTTGTTTTGTTTTTTGCCAGCCAAGTCAATCTAAAATTATATTATTTCTCTTTTAATATTAAAAAACTGAATGAATGATGCACTACTACAGACTCAGTGGTACAAATATTCCAAAGAAAGGAAAAAACAATGGTAATGGAGCAGTACATGCTAAATGTGTTGTTCATAAGAATTAATGTTGTAAAAGGAACATTCATTTTAGATGGTTGTAAAACCTGAAGATTTTTATGGACTAAATTCGGTGCAATTACCAATCTCCCTTCCATACCAGCTACCACAAATATCAGCTCAGAACTTTGTAGAGACTGTTATCAAATTTGAGGTTCTTATTTAAAATAGCTGATCAAAGTTTCAATAACATCTTATTTGACAAATGTGAACTGTTTTTCTCTAATGACAACTCAAATATCTGTGTCTCTCTGATGTTATGCAATACACAAAGATAATTAAAAAATGGGGATAAATTGAAAGACTGGGAAGAAGGCTTCTAATTAACAAAATCTCTGACTCTAGGACAGCACTAGAGCTGGAGTCATGGACTAGAAAAATAAGAATTCAAAGAGTAAATTATCAGAAAATAGGTACTGATCCTCTAATCATGTCTTTCATTTCTGTAATTTCTAAGATTCATATATATTTATTTATTTTTCAAAAAAAAAATCCATTAAAAATTCAAGTTAATATATTTACAAAAGAAATTAGGAAAAAATACGAATTTTCACTGTATTTCTTTCCTGAAATGTGTATGAAAGGAGAATGGTTGTTCTTATGTTTTTTCTCATAATATGTATCTTCCTTTCTTAATGAGAAACACTCATGGTGGTGTTCACCCACCAAAAATAGCTACCAATTCTTCAGCTAGTCATCCTAAATTCCATTTAGAACAAATGGAAAAGATTAAGCACTTTCTATAGAGTAATTTATTTTATTTTAAATCAGACATACAACCTGTGACATTAATCACACTCAAAAAGTGCTTATTTCTCCACATTAACTATCATCCGAGTGCAGGATGGCTAGTTCAGATGTAGATAATTACAGTATTGATGTCTGTATCTAGATGAGAGTAGTCACTAGATTGCTTACTTTGGATTCTAATTATTATCTGTTTAGCAAGTTAAATGCTTAAGAGTTTCTACTACCACCAAAAATCACCAACTTTGAAATTACTAAAGTTTATAAAATACAAAATTTTGCAAATTGAAGAAAGTTATTTCACCAGCTTCCTAGCCCTGAGCTATAATTCTGTATTGGAACACTGACTGTGAAATATAAAACTATCATCATCACTCGTGGAAATACAGGGGCCTAGTTTTGAGGAAACTTCCCCATTCAGTTGAAGAGGAGATTATTAGAAATATTAGAATCAGTATGTGTATTTCAATTAATACAAGTACCAACCAAAAGATACTCTATAAATACCTAAACATTCCTAAATATTTAAACAAACATTTATCATTATTTTAACTGCTATAGTTTTCCTTATTTATGTGTTTGATGAAGGGGGTTTCATAATTCCAGAACATATTGCAGTTGTAACAACTATGACATGTAAATGAATCATCAGCAAGATACAAGATCTTGCAGGTTAAAGGCAAATTAACTCCTAGAGGATCAAATCACTGATTTCATTTTTCTTCAGTGTATTTACAATTAAACGTAGTGACAACAAGTCAGATTGTTTTTCTTAAATGTGGGAATGCAATATTTACAAAGAATCAAAATGCACCCTTGAACCTATCTACCATATGCCAGTCACTCAGAGAAATTAACACAGACAGACTAAAGTCTGTATCTTGGTTTGGCGGTTTTTCTGTATTCTTAATTCCACACTTCATAAACCATACTGAGATCTTCAGTAAACACTGTTTCTTCAGTAGTCCAGAATATAATTATCAAATGATGCCAGAATAATAATGGATAGCAAGAAAAAGGTGTACCTCTCTGCACTGTGCCTATATGATGAACATTCTGAGGTACTCTGTTACCATATCTCCCTGCAATGACTATTTAATTTCTGACTCTTGTAAACTGGAATCAGCTTGACTATTCCATGACATTCAACTGCCAGTAGAGAGTAATTTACTAAAAAAAAAAAATATTTTTGATCTACATTTTCTTGGAGCAATTTCTTAGGATAAAAGGACTTTAACTTGGCTTCTTTGACTATATGTCTTCAGGGCCTTCATGTCAGTATCTTGTTATTACCTACCATTTTCAATCTTCTTCAGTTAACAGTCAGCATAGCCATTTACTTACCATGCAAACAGAGTTAAGGTTATATTTAAAACAATAGCTTCTAGCTGTTTCCAGCTTCAATCATTAAAAAATACAACATTCTGGTCAATTGAGAGAGTAGCTGCCAGTTTTTTTTCAAAAATATAATTTAGCAAGCATAGTAAATAAGAAATTAAGCTGTAATGTAATAAAAAGCTTTTAGATTGACTTCCACAGTGCTGTAGCTTGGCTGCTGTGTATAAAAGATAAAAATAATGTATGCAAATTAGATTAAGTTGAAATTAAAGATGTCTAGCAGAGAATAGCTAAAGAAGCCAATTTTATTTTATTGTTTGTAAGTGGATAAATATTTCTCCAGTAGCCATGAAAACAGCAGAAACCGTGTTACTGAATTCATTTGAGTTTTTCATTCTCTTCTCATCCTCCCTCAGAAATAACTGGTGAAAAGTTGCTAAATTACAAAAATACATCAATCTGCTGACAGTTCAAGGTAAATTTTTAATATTTACTTTGAAAGTAGCACAAAGCATAAAGCATACAGTTTATGAATAGACAATATTTTTAAAATAATTTTTTCAGAAATAGCTATTTACAAGATTATCATTCCTTGTTCTGCTAATATTTTCTACTTTTTCACTAACATACATTATTTAGCTGTTGACAATTGCTGATATTGCTACAATTACACAGCTTTTAACTTTGATTTCCTGCCTTCACACTTTCCATGTCACTTCCTTATCTTCTTTTAAAAACATACAAGACTACTACATTTTTTTTTTTCCTTAACTACCTTAATATTTTTTCTTAATACTAAGTGGAAGGTGGCTTAAAAAATTTGTACGTGTATTCACAGCTGCTCAGATGAAAGGCTCTGCAGTGACAGTGCAATGCCCTCTGCTTATTAGACAATTTGTTATTTCTTCTATAAGGTATAAGCACCACTTCTATTCACTTTTAAATTTTAAGAGATCAAAATAAAGCCAAACTTTTTGTTTAAATATGCATAAAACCAAACAAAATAAGCATCTGTCTTTGATGCAAATGCAAACTTAAAATACTGTCTGGAAACTCCCAAATGTTTCTTTGAGGATTTTTTTTGTTCACAGCAGTATTACCACTTCCATTTTTCAAAGGAAAGATAAGAATAAGCTAGATAAAGGAATGAACTCCCAGGAGTAGCCACTTGCCTGAGAAGCACCATCAAAGCCCTCTAAGAAGTTGGTTTTTAAGTTCATCAGCAAAGGCTATGTAGTATTATCCTCTGTATGCTGCTCAGGGTCGTACAGGAAATCTGTGACAGACTTGGGAAAATACCTATGCCTCCACCTATTCAGGCTGTTATATTTTAAAATTACAAAAGTAACTCCATCAAAGCCATCACATATTCCATAGTATCAATACAAAAACATCACAGGGAATTAACTATCTATCTACATCATATCAATAAGAGTTAATGTCTTCATTAATCTTAAGTATGTCTAATGTATATAAAGAATAGCATTTTTTATCGATTCTGGTCTTAGTAACTCTTCATTTGTTTTTTTTTTTATTTCTCTAATTCCTATGCATTTTTATTGGGTCTTCCAAAATGTTGGTGCCGGATTTGGCCAGATGTCAATGAGTCTACTTGCTGATTATTATTTTTGTTGTTGTTGCTGTTATTATGTTTATGGGATTATCTCAGTAATTTGTGAGTAGATGATTGTGAAATTGGTATCTTAATAAAGAATTTCTTGGTGGTGAAGCTGGACATTTTCTGGAAGGCTTTAAGGTGTCTATATTTACAGGGCTTCCAGTATGACTTCATCATCCAATGCCAAGCTCAATGTCATCTTTGTTCCCTGCCAGTGACATAACTCTGACTGTTGTTACCTGGGTTTGTTTTCAGCAACTAATTATCTCAAATCATAGAATCTAAGAATAGTTTAGATTTGAAAGGACCTTAAAATCATCGATTCCTGCCCTGGTGTGGGCAGGACCACCTTCCACTGCCTTGAAGACTCCCAGAGATGGAACATATATTACTTGACAGTCTCCCTTAAAAACAAAACTTCTGTACTTCTGCATTCACAGGACCGTACGTAGCACTCTTTCAATCAAACCAAGCTTTAAACATTATCCAACTCCTCAAAAATAGCTGTGTCAACACTGTCAAGTAGCATGTTTCCCCATCACTATGAGATACATTTTTTGATTGACTTCATTGAATGAATTCTGCTATGGTTAGAAGTGCTCCTTTGGGATCCACCATCCCATGGACTTTGAAACAAAGCCTGGATTCATTTGGGTGACACTTCACATCCAACAGGCCACGAGGTCAAGTTCCTTGTATTTTTCTGTTCCACATAAGTAACATATATTCACAGATTCCAGTAGTAATGATGCAGCAATAATATGGGCAACAGCACAACCTTCAGATTACTTATAAAGCAGAAAAGTAAAACAAAAAATTGAAAAAGCACCTGCATAAGTACAGAATGGCAACTACAACTTAACAATAAAAGAGGCATGGCACTAGGCCTAAAGGAGATTCAGATTCAGTACTGTGCAATAGGAACATGGAATAGACTTTTCTGTTCGATTTTGAAGCTACTGATTATTGCCTAAAGTTTGCGTACTCAGCAGTATCAGTGTAACCAGTAGTTGGTATGAGGATTTAAACAACAGAGTTGCACACCTCAAAACTGTGAAAAAGAAGGAAATTCCCATAAAATAAGCCACCACAACAGAACTTGTGGTAAATGCAGTTGGAGACAACAGGAAGATGATAATGCTAGGCCTGGTAAAGCAGATCCAGACAAAAAAATTACCACCATGGCAAACTGAAGGAAAGGAAGCAAGTGGCTGTAACATCAAGTTATGGGAATAGCATCTATGTCCTATAGATACAGGATTTGGACTGTATAGAAGTTGTATCTCCAGAAGAACGACCCTGGGACCCCAACACCAAGACCAGGGTAAAGAAGGACCAAGGGGATGTCAAAAGAATCCACATAATGGTGACATCTTTTGCATAATCTCTTTCTCTTTCTTTTCCCCTCTGTCTCTTCCCATATCATTTTATCTCTCCTTGTCACATTTACTGTTAAAAAAAATCTATAATATTGACTTTGGCATACAGTCTTGTTTGCCCCTTAATTTGGGCAGCGACATCTCTTATAATTGGATCATAACACCAGGTAACTCATATTTGACTCAGTGAGATATGTCATGTGATCAAAAGATTAATTTTAGCTTTAAAAATTTTCTGTAATACACAAGCGGAAATTTCCAAGGTTTGAAATCTGTCAACATTCTTTAAGAACTGAATTTGCTGAACTCTGTCAATTCATGATTTGGGGCAAATTTTCCTTCCTTTTCAAGCAATAAATTTCATTCTTTCTGTAACTAAAGAAGTTGTAGATGTTGAGCCTACATAATTTATCTCATGTATAGTTGAAAATATGAGACTTTTTCTGCAGCTAAGTGCAAATAGGTATGCAAAGGAAATGTTCCAATGTGAGAAATTAAGTTAAAATAAGCCACCAATCACCTATGGCATTTGTCCAAGAATCCCAGTGAAATCGAAGGAAAGATGAGCATTGCTGGTAGGAAAATTATGCAATTAAAATTGTATTCTGCTCCCACTAAATTTAATGAGTCTTCAACTAGTGACAAAGGAATCAGGATTAGACCTTTCATCATTAAATAGCTATTAAACCAGAGAACGAGAGAGCTGACAACATTGTATTTCTTTTTAAAGAGGTGCTAAAAATGATCCAAGAAATTATTGCCTGACATGCTTTATTCTAGTGTTAGGAAAAAATGTCCTCACACAAAACAAAACAAAAAAAATCCATTAATGGAGGAGTTATAAAGCACCTAGACAAACCTAATACATTAGGGAGAAACTAGTAATGACTTTTGAAAGGTGACTTATGCCTCCTAGAATTCTTTAAGGACTCTTGCAAAATAGAGGCTGGAGAAACATATGTACCTAGTTTGATGTAGTTCTGCATAACAGAGCTTGCTCCTTTGTAAAGTGCAATTATACTACCATAATTCTACACTATTGGAAAGGCCTGATACAAGTAAACATTTGAGGTAAAATAAAGAATAGCCAAGACTAGAGAATTTTCCTGTATAAACATATTACATAAAGTCTTCATCACTACTGCTATGTAAATCCTACTCTGGCATTGCTGAACATCTGGCTTTGAAAGGATGAAAGCATAGGTAAATGCTTTCAATCTAACAATTCTCAGATTTAATAAAAGACATGTAAATGTCATTTAATCTTTTACATCCATGAGCACAATGCCAGTTGAGCTTCTTCAAATTTGAACTTGTTTATTTATTCAGATGCATTTACAATTTCATGCAACCACACCCTAAAAGCTATGTTTGAAAACTTCTTAGCTTAGGATCAAATTCTCCCACTGGATTAATTTTTATTTTTTTTCCCCCCCAGAGGTAGCATTTTTTATTTTAAGAAGAAATTCCAAATATCTTACATAAAATTTTGTTTCTCTCTTTGATTTTTTTTTCAACCATTCATTACTTTGAATCCCATTTATTTAAATAACTTTTAAATACAACCCTACATAAAATTTTTAATTTTTCAAGATATTATACACAGCATTTGAAAATAAATGAGAAAATTTTAATTAGACATTTAACATTGCTTGGCTGCGATACTTTGTTAACTAAATTATGTTATTCTTTATGGTACATTAGAAGTGTAGATTGCCATATATATTGCATTTTTAAGAATAAAAAATATAGACTACAAATGGTCAATCTCAAAGTAATTACAGTAGCATTCACAGTATATAAATACCACTGGAGTGAATGATTTCTGATTTGTATGCATTCGTGTGTTGTAGATATATTTAATAACTCTACTGATGCACAAAAATTGTTAGCTAATGTTTCGAATGCTAAACTCAAGAGATTATCCAGAAGCTATTTCTTCTAAGGGTGTGATAATTTACAATTTGACATTATTCCTTGCCCCCTTAGTCCTCCCTTCTTTTTAGCTAAGTAAAATAATGCATATATCCATTCAACTGCTGAAGCTTTTCTTTTACATTGTCACATCCATTACTGCATAGGCTCTATCAGATATAAGGTAGCACTTAATTTAGGCAACTATTGAATATGATTTTCAGATGCTGCACTGGCAAATGCTTGGTGACCTTCTTTAAAGTTAATCAATTACATTTATTCAGTAATTGCTTGTTCGATCTATGCCTCAAAATTTGCCATTCCTTCTTCACAAAGCAACTGAGTATATTATGATACACATTAAGAGGGAAGTTAGTCTTGACAATAAAATAGGACCTGGCTTTTGAAGATGTTCTCAGACTAGAAGTACTAGCCACTTCCTTCATTAATTCAAAGTATTCCAGAATTACTGACTTTCAAAACATACTGCTGGTTAAGCACATTAAAAATCATTATATCCTTCAAAAATATCATAGGTATATATGCAAACATCTGCTGAATTTCTTCCATCTGTTAAATATATAATTCTGTCAGAAGAGAAAGTGGAGATTTTTTTGGCAATTATCCTGCTGAGTATTCTCATAGTTCTATTTAGTTGCTTTGAACTAAATAGTAAATATTCTCTTTAGAAAGAACCTGGAGAAATGGGGACAAGAGTGGTCCCCATTAGAAAACAAGGAGAGAAACTCAATTTCCATTGCTGAATCCCCTGAGTGTAGACTGTATATTTAGTACCTTAGTGTACACAAAGACCAAATTACCCTCACATAAAACCACTATGGGTTCAGTGCTCCTTTATGGTGTTCCATTGCACCTGGGGTCTTCATAGTTTCAAGGTCTTAATAAGTTGGTGTTTTTTTCCCCTCAGTGCAGTTATTCTAGAGATTGAAAAATAGATCTCAAGAGAAACCATTTTTGTCTCAAGTTATTCTTCTCTGCAATAGTCTCATTTTGAAGACTGGTTACACAGCAGAAATCTTCAGTTCTCTTAAATTTCATCACCAAACAGAAAATTTGATGTAGGGACCTCAGCATCATATGTGGCGTCTTTATTAAGTAGATAGATCTTTTTTAATGTCCTGCTACTCTTTACCAATCACAGAGGAAGACATGGATGACCATGGTGTCTTAGCTGGCTCTACTTGGATCTGTAAAGCAGAGAAGGATGGTTTTGTTCTCCTGCTACCAATATCTTATCACTTCAGAAAAATTCTATTAATCACAACACATGTAAAGAACAATTGCTGTAATACTTACTGGATCTCAAAATAAACAATAAATTTAGTCTGGAAGGGACTTCTAGATACAGAAAGGGTTTCGGTGGGGAATTAGAAGGCTTAGCAGTTCTAGTTGCCTCATTGTGCAGCCAGCAATAGCAAGTTCTCAAGAATGAAGAGGAAAAGAATAAAGGATCATAATTATTTTTTTTTTTATAAGAACACCTCTGGAGGAAAAGTGCAGAAATATATTTCCCAAAGCTGTCTGGGAAACATGCTCAACTTTTCAGGTATTGTTTGAATTATCTACCCTTAGAGCAAAACAAAATGATTTTTTAGACAGTTAAACCCTGCGACATAGAACCTGGATTGTGATTTCCTCTATGAATTTACATATCGCATATAATACACTCTGTCACAACAGAGTGGTGCATCAGGATTCAGCCATAGTAATTAACTATCCACAACAAATCATCATGATAACTAGACATTATTATATGATGCAGGTGTCACATGTGTTTACCAGGCTGATAAGAGGAGAAACTGTTAGCTAAGCAGGGAATGAGCCAAATGGAGCTCAATTTCTTCACTTAAGATGCCTCCATCAGTCACATTTTTTGCAAAATGCTGATTTAAATTCTTTCATTTATTTTGAAAAACTTGTGTTATTGATTCTTTTTTTTTTCATTCTGAAAGACTAAATTCCTTTTCTTTTTCTTTTGAAACCTAGTTTTTCTGCCTCAGGAAGGTTAAGTTTCTTAAGACAAGTTATATTATAATTAGAGGCTATCAGATTATAAATGAGGTACCACTTGTGGGATTTGAAAGTCTGCAGCTTTCAGAGAAAAACCTCAGTGAAATACAATTATTCCAATTTCTTAGCACATCACACTGAGTCAAGCTCAAGGGTCCATTTTGTAGTCAAATGGTAACATTTTTCTTATTAATGAGGAAAGCATTTTAACCTGTTGAAGAAATCTATTTCTGGAAATCTCTAAACTTTTACTTGAAAGCACTAGGAAGACACCTGACTTCTCCTGTGTTATTGTCTGCTCTTGTTTATTTTATTCTATTTTGAAAAAGAAGATTTATTATCTCTGTTTATTTTTGCTCTAGAAACAGCAAAAGTAACACAGATGCAGCAGCAAGATATAAAAGCAGCAAATTAGTATACTGAATCTCTCAATAAATAACAATCCTTCGTTTTGAAGGGGAAAAACTCTGCCAATTAAGTTAAATAAGAAAAAAAAGTTTTTCAGAAATGACACTGGTAGCAATTTATTTGAAGATTAAAGATGATTTTAAATTTTCTTGATCTTTTTAATGTTTTAAAAGATAGGATTAAAATTGTATTTTTCTTTATTCAAGATAACCTCAGTCCCTCAATATTTAAAATTAGAAGATTGATGCTCTATTTCTAGACTTCTGTACCAGACATATTTTTTTAAGGAATTAAAGATATTTCTTTAATCTTTAGGTTATAGAAATTGAAGGTTTTCAGCTTTGAAAATTTTAATTTGAAGATGAAGAGATATGAAGTGGAAATGCGTAAGTTTTGGACATTTTTAAAACAAAATGAAAGGAAACTTGGCAAAGTGAAGTATCTTTTAAAATCAATTTTCTGTGCCATGAGAGGCCACCTGGATCAGTCAGGTACATCACTTTAGAATATAAGGTATCAGATAACATCAGGTTTTTAAGTGCTGTTTGAAAAATAGTTTATTTGTAGCCACAGGAACTTGAAACAAGGCACACAGACATCAGAAGAAACTCCACTGAGAAAGGAGATCCCCTTTAAGAACTGAAAGACTGCTACAAGACTGCTTCTTTTCTCCAGGCTGAACAACCCTAACTCCCTCAGCCTGTCTTCTTAGGAGAGCCCTCCGATCATCTTTGTGGCCTCATCTGAGCTTGCTTCACCATGTCTGTATTTTTCTTGTGTCAAAGCCTCCAGAGCTGGATGCAATACTCCAGGTAGGGTCTCACAAGGGTAGAGTAGAGGGGTAGAATGATCTCACTTTACCTGCTGGTCACAGTTCTTTTGGCCCTGCCGAGGATATGGATTCATGTCAACATGTGCTATGGACCTCTGTACCTTCAGTTTCCTTAAATAGTCTCAAATCTGATGTTCTTCTACAGGTTCCTCATCTTCCTAGACCTTGCCTTTGCCATCTGCAACTTGGGTTTTGTGGCTGGAGTACTCGCTGGAGAAGACTGAGGAAAACAGTTCTTGAATATCTATCCTAGCTTCCTCTGTGCCCTAAGTAGCCAGGTTTCCCATTTCTTTCTGGAGACAGCCCACATTTCCCCAAGTCTTTCTTTTGTTATCAGCAGATTTTCTTGCAGCCCTTGATCACCCTAGCAAGATTTATTTCATTTGGGGCTATAGCCTTCCTAATGTGACTCTTGGATCATCAGAAGATTACTTTGCACTCCTCCCAGGCTACCAGTCCTTGCTTCCGCCCTCTGTAGGCTCCCCTTTTGTGTTTGAATTTATCCAATAACGCCCTGTTTTTCCATGCAGGCCTCTCGGCATTTTTGCATGATTTATACTTTTTTGGGATGCATCACCCCTAAGCTTGGAGAAGGTGATCTCTGAATATTAACCAGCTTTCTTGGACCTCTCTTTCTTCCAGGGCTTTATCCCTGAGGAGGCCAAAGTCTGCCCTCCTGAAGCCCAGGGTAGTGAGCTTGCTCTGCATTTCCCTTGCTGGCCTAAGAATCCTGAAGATGGGTGTCTATGATCTGCCTATAATCTGCTGATTTTTTTGTCTTTCCATGGTCATTCATTTCTTAATATTAAACATTTCTATTGTAGTGTTTGTTTTTCATAGTTGTGTAGAATTTAGGGTTCTACAAAAAGACAGAAGAATAATTTTGTCATAAAAGGTCTAGAATTTCAAATCTATTAAGCTGCATCCACAGCCACAAGTAATTAATTTAATTGTTTCTAATCTAAGTAACAACAGCAAAGTTAGAACCACTAAAAAGCAACATACAGTTTGTCTCTTTTTCACTTGATAAAGACTAAATACTCCACATGCCAATTTTAAATGCATAATATTTTGAAAATCAGATTTTGCAATATCTGAAATAGCAGTTTTAATTAAACAAATTGTCAGGCTATGATATTTAGTACAGATTAAAAGTTTATTTTCTACTTTTACTCTTTGCTTGAGAGACAATTGTCTCAACTATTTTATTTTCAGCACCACATCACTTTCTCAAGACATCTAAGGATGCACCCATTACTGACCTCTACCATGACGACATTTGCATATTATTTGCTTTGCTTTCCTGAAGGAGATATCTGTGTAAATTTTGGAAGAAACTGAACGCATTTACTGATAGTCTTGCTACAGTAAATGAAAATTTGCAATTCCAAAAGTACTCTGCATAATTTTTTGTTTATATGGATCAAAGGGAGAACTACACACTGGTAAATTGAAAGACAATAATTAGGTTGAAAGAAAATATGCATTTTATACATGTAAATCATAGAAGTCACATAATAAGATCAATCATGCAATATATATACACATATCTCAGAGATTTAAGCTGTGCACTTTCAAATCACCACTGATGTTCCCCTTTGCAAATGGAATTCAGTATTCTGCCCTAGGCCTAGGCTGAGAATCATTGCCTAGAGGAACAGATTTAAAGGTCTGTTTTTAACTTTAATTGTACCAAAGCAAGCTGTCTGGTATCTTTCTAGGCTCTGACTGGTGTGACAGTCAGAGCTGGTGCTAATCTTATTGTTAATGTCAAAGACCAAGCATGACGGCAGCAGACAAGATAGGCTCTAGTGAATGACAGAGTAATCAGACTAGAATAAAAGTAGTTCATCCATAAAGAATCAGGCTGTGGGAAATCAGTATCCGCATGTCCACATGTTTACTTCTTTTTTATTCTGACGGCAGTTAGATTGTTTAACAGCATATTTCTTTGTCAAACATTATTTGAAATTCATGTTATTCTAAGACTGTAAACCTAAAGGGATAAAATTCATTAAGTCTGCCTGTATTATCAGTACTGAACATTTCAAGATACAGTGAAAATTCTTATGTGAAAATAATTCCAGATATAATTTTAAAATTGGTTATAATGAATGCCCCCAGTCTTGCAATATGCTTTTTTCAATTTTCATTCCCTGTCATAACAGGTCATCACATATCTTTGTAGCCAAATTCTTTAATAAAAAAAAAAAAAAGAATAGAATTTGAGAATCATTTCTACAGCAGTAGAACTATGACACACTAGTCAGCTTACAACCTTTGTGAATTCATAATTAAATTGAGTATTAATAGATACGAGCCCATAGCTCTGAACGCAAGTGCAGTAGCAAGGGTTTGCACTTAAATGTGCAGTTAAACATCTAACACTTTTTGTTGGATACACTTAAAATTTCTAGCTTCTGTCCCTAGCTCTTGAATAGATTCTCAAAGATTTTAAATATTAATAATTTACAAGGACTATTTGCAAGACACATCAAGTTCATGGGTAATCTGGATATTTAAGCTTCTGAAGGGAGAGGATGACACAAAGCTGTTTGCTTATGGATGATGCATCAAGTGAGCTGGTGATAATCAGAA
Source organism: Polioptila caerulea (assembly GCA_013397295.1). NCBI lineage: Eukaryota > Metazoa > Chordata > Aves > Passeriformes > Certhiidae > Polioptila > Polioptila caerulea. The sequence goes on from VYXF01000684.1 coordinate 57,057, forward strand.
CAATGAAAAAGGATCTGAGTATTCCATTTAATTCATATGTAGCCCTGTGGTGGTTGATTTTGATTTTTTTTAATAACACATAAACTGCTTTTCATAATACATGACACATTATAAGAAAATAAATAAAGTAAGTAAGAGCTCATTCTTTTTTGGGAAAATGAAACGATGAATAAGTTTATTTTAATGAATGTTAAAATATTTTGTTTAACATACAACCAGTTCAAAACTTTGAATAGTTATATTTTTCATGTTTTTTAATATCATGAAGCACTGTGTAACACAATTGAACATAGACACCATTCCAGGAAAGTTTACTAGCTGTTTTTTTATCAGTTTTAGTTCATGCAACTACCCTTGTTTCATTATAATCAACCTTCAATCCAAAGAAAAGTAGGTAGTCTTGTGTTTTCAGCATGGTCTTCAGCAATATTGACAAACACTTTTGGGCAGCTGTGCTCCTTATACAAGCAAGCCTGTCTGACAATAGAACAGACATGAAAGCAGAATTTTGGCCTCCAATTTCCATCCTGACCCTGTCTGTGGTGGTGCCTCCATGACAGTGCACCAAGCTCTGTGACAACTGCATTACAGTAATAGCACTGACACTCTCTGACCACAAAGGCCTTGCAATGATCTCTTTTTGATACACAAAAAGAGGATACTGTCTCCCTCTATTTTTCCTGCATGCCTGGCAATGACTAATGAGATTCTAGCTCAATGGGACATTCTATGTAGGGATCTTATCTAAAATGAGAAAGAGAGGGAGAATAAGGTCAAGGTAAGGCCATCAGAATTCTTGCTGATGTACAAATCTCCTTGAATAAGATTCAAGAATGCCTTTGAAGTGCCACAGTATGATCTCTATTCAATTTTCAAACTGACCTGTTATAAAGCCTTAGTGGATCTCTGCCAATTCTGGTTTTCTGGCAAGATCAAGTTCTTCTTTTTTTAAACTGCACAGTAGTACTCTCTTTCCACAAGACAGACTTTAAAATCTTGGTATTGTTGGCAAAAGCAATGAAATATAAGAGTTGTGCATTTCTAAGTAAACATAAATTTACAAATCAAACTACTTTTATATAATATTTTGGCTCAGGAACATCAGATTTTAGATTTTTTATACAGTGCAAGTACAGAATTCCCAAATTCCCACTGTGTGAAACAGAGGTCCAACAACTAACAGCACTCCCTAAATCTTATCAAGTATATTTTTGCCTTTGTGTTAGGCATTTTTGCAAACCAGATATTTTCTCACAGCTATCTACACTACTCTTCTTTTTAATTTCCAAAAAACTTTGCTCGTATGTCAACAGACAACAATAAATATATTTCATAAAACTCAAGTCAAAGTGTTCCAGCCAATGAAATAATCTCCTACTAAATTTTGTATGAAAGTGCTGATTAGTAATAATAAGTTTTGAGATCCCATAGTTGGACTTAGAATGAGATAATTAACCAGCTGCTGGCAAAATAGTAGCTGATTCAATGTTAATCCAAACATATTTTAACTGTAACAGAAGAACAGGTGTTCATTTATAATAAATCAATTTTCTCAGTATTTACAGGTGAATAAATACTAAATGCCTAAAAGCAGTATAACAAAGGTTAGATCTCAAATGTAGGCAATCAGAAGAATTTAATCCAAGTGTAAGTAATAGCTAAAAGCTCAAGTGATTCATTGCATGACTTACCCAAGTGAACCTTTTCACCTAGAGAGGTTGTGCATAATCTTATAGTGTTCATTGTATGTAATTTACTTACTATTAATTTTTGGGTGATATTGCAAGTTCAGGAAATATTTTAGCTGTCATAAAAATACTATAATTTCCAGATACAACCACCCAAACAATCCATGCTCTCTAAAAGGGTAAATTTTATTTTATTTTTTGCATTGGCAAGTAAAGCCCAGTATGGAATAGGATTCTGGAATTAGAGGATAGAAGGATCTGCTTGCAGAGGACACTGTAAATTGGATGTGTAATTACAGGAAAAGTCAGAAAGCAAAATGTACATAAAAAGAAGGGGGAAATGAAAGAAAGAAGCAGGATATAGAGCAGAACATAAAACATTTCAGGTTATGTGAATAAATTTTGAGATATCATGCTTGACATGGGGGATGAATGAGGGTTCAGTTTAGCATAGCTATTCAGGCATACATAGCATGTTTTAAAATATTAACTCTACAAAGTAATAAGGATTCTTGGGTCTTTTGTTTGCTCAGTATTTAATGAATATCCCTTTTGTACAATTACAAGGTTATAATCAACAGCTAGGGAATAGAAATATCAAATTTATTTCACCGGATCAAGAGGATCCTGTCTGAGATGTATCCATCAATGCAGTGAACAAATACATTTTAATTAGGAAGCTGATAATCAGTGTTAGTTTTTATGAGCATCTGCATAGTCTCTCAAATACAATCATCCTACTACCTGAGCCAGGTTATTTGATTACTTTAATTTCAGTATCAAATGGTCAATTTACAGAAGGATCTCTTTATTTGAATCTGTTTGAAATGGCTATTTTTCATTAATTGACTTCAACTGCATGCAATCAACTTTGTTTAAAAAAAAAAAAAGTAGCTTAAAAGAACAGATTAAACGATAAATATTCAAAATCTAAAATAAATGGCATCTGCGAAGCAGATTTAATTTTCGTACTTCAAAATGTGCCATATTGTAATTACAAAGATTTAGGTAAATTTAACTACTTTATGTAAACTCAATAAGGCAAATCCAATTGTGTTTCATTTATTTTAAGTTAATTATGCTATGTAATATGTTTCTTTCAGTTTGCAGGCAGCACTGGCAGAATCCAAGCTGTTTATGAAACTTTAAATTAAATTTTTGGATGTACTCAATATAAAAAGTAGGAAAAAAATTATGTTAACAAAAGAATCACTAAAATCAACTGAGCCTTATAGTTTATTCCTACTTTTTTAAGGCATATACATTTTTTTTTTCCTTTAACTAATACTAGCCGTTAAGCAATCAATTTTTCTATGTTTCAGTCAAGAATGAAAAAGCAATGTTTAGATGACTAAAACATTGTAGGAGCAACATTTATACCTGATATATATGTTAAATAAGAGTCTGGACTAATTCTCTTCAATTTTCAATTCTGTTTCAGAATTCAATTCAGTTTTCAATTCTGTGTCACATATTTGATGTCATTGTCAGAAAGAAGAAAAGAAACACTTCTTGCTCTAAGACTTTTGGGCTCACTGGATGATACAACACATTTTTAACTTTTTTTTTGGAGAAAATAAAGCTCATTTTCTATAATGCAAGTGTTCAACACTAAAAATTATAACTTTTCAAGTAGACATATATCTGTTTCAGAAAAACCTTGATAAGAGTCACAAAAACATACCACTTATTATTTTTTTCAAAAATATTGTCTTTATTTTAATGTTATTCAAAGTATTTCAAACAATCCTCAGGAATTTTAGCAAAATAGAGCCTTCTCTACTGGATAACGCTCTCTCAACCAAGAATTATTTTATCCATAATAAAATTGTGTATTCAAGATATAACCTTTATTATTTGTCTTCACAAATGTTAAATTACTTTAGAGTAAAGCCTTGACTTAGGCAGAAGTGTAGAAATGTAAAAAGAATTCCCCTTCTAGTTCTCTGAATTAATTTACAGATCCTAGAAACCCTGAAGAAAAATGATTTTGTTAAAATGAAAAGTACACATCTCCAGGGTTTGAATTCAGCATGTACTCATTTGACTTCAATAAGCAAACACCTCAAATTTGCAATATGTTGCAAAGGTGAGAAAATGAAAGCTTTTAGCTGAAGAAAGGCATTGAAAAAAATGAAAGTCACGGGTTAATATTTGCTTTAGATTTGTATGTTAGTGTTTCGATTATTTCCTTGATTATGAAGAAGCAAGAGACGACTAAAAAACCCCTTTACTTAGATACATTGTGAAAGCTTAATAGTATAAAAAATATTTGGTAAACCTGGTGCTTTAGAGTTATATCAGCTTCTGATGCAGTTAAAATATCTTGGGGTACATTGGTCTGTACTCCAAATTGGTTTTATTTAGCTTGTCAAAAGAAATAGCCACATTATCATGTGACGAGTAACAAAGAGTTTAAGTTCCATAGTTAAAAAAAAAGACTGTAGAAAATTTAAAAAAAAAAAATAAAAGAATTACTTTTACTGCCATTTCTTCATGACAGAAATCCATCTTTTCCCTTTGAAAGTCCTAACCTCCTGACTGGCTCACATAGGCAGAGGACTTACACAAATTTGTTCACTCAGACTTGCACCTTGCTTTAAGTTATATCTTCACTTGAAATACTCCAGGATGTTCAGAGACGCTTTGGATGTTCAGTCTTATGTATCTGAAACATATTATAGGGCAATTTAGGTGGCATTGTCACAAGAACAACTCAAAGGACACTAGACAATTACTCATGTACAGCTGAAATAAAATCTAGAAATAGGATTCAGCCTGAGATTTAGACACCTAAACCACACTTACAAATTGCAATATTAGACCCTTCCTGATATGTGAAATATTGCAAATAGCTGACAAGGCTCGGCACAACACTACAAAGCAACATTTGTATCATGCCTGCATCAGCATTTTCTAACGAGGTGAAATATTCCAGGACATTTAAAACCACTCTATGTGTCTAATGTTTTGGCAACTGAAGCTTACTTCTAGTTGATACATTCACTCCCGAGAGCAATTCAGCTCACCAAATGTAGATGTCTGTTCTAGGATGCAATCAATATGTCTGGAAATCATTAACTGTGCTGAATGGACGTTTGTTGACTAGGGTGAGTTTAGACACTCAGCTGTTATATAGATTCTTATAATGGTCGGTATATAAATTAAGTTATCTGAATCTCTAAGGTTCTAGCCTACCCTAAATATTTTTCCTTGGATTCATCTCTATTTGTCTTTTGCCAAGTTTAAAATGCATGACTTTTCCCACTGTCTGTTATTTACAATACTTTTTCACCATCATCAGTCTCCACTTTCTCCCTGTAAAGAAGACCAGGACCTAGCAGACTGCCTCTGTAATCAGTGGAAGCAGTTCAGAAAAGAAATATGGAGTTTAGCCCATGCAGATTCACAAGTAACCAGAGCATCCAGAAGCTTCTGTCCTTCTGCCCAACAGAAAAACTGGAAACATAATTTCTCCTTGCGTTATTGGGACTTTGTTGCAGTAGACCTCTCATTAGGGGTAGAAACGAGCCAAGACACATGTCCTTGTTTATCAGCCTGAAAAGGGTCCCAGTTTGTTCTTTTTTTAGCTTAGCCATCCTGACTCTGACTCCAGCAAGCTCCTACTGTAGGGTCCAACTGCAGACTCTGACTGTTGGTTATTTCCTGTTGGATTGTGACTGCGAGTATCACTTTGCACACTCTGAACACAGGCCTTAACTAGCTCAGCTGTCTGCAGGCTCCAACAGCAGGCTCTAACTCCATCAGACCCAAAATGACATCACAGCAGATTTTTTTGTCACCAGTAATTCTCTTCCTTGTTTCATCCATCTTTGTACCTCTCTGGACCATTCCTTCTTCCTTCAAGCTCCTACAGGTCTTGATCCTCAAAAACCTCTCCCTGAGCAGCCAACCCACCCCTTTTATCACACTTTTCTTTATCAGTCTCAGCTGTGACCCATAAGGGCAAAGATGTTCCTCTTCTTTGGTAATCAGCACAACTGTGACTTATCAGGGATGAGGTTGTCTGTAATCCTTTTCTCTACACCTACAGAGTTTCATGGAAAGTCAATTCTCTTGACCTGGTCAGGATCATCCACATATGGTAAATTTTACTCATCTTCCATCCCTCAAGAAATCAAACTGATGTTGAAGAATTTTCCCGTAGGACTTCCAAATTTGAATACAGTGGAATTGTCTGTATTAATTCCCTGTTCACCTCACAAGAAGGATCAGGTCCCCGCTAATTAAAATTACTTGGAAACTTCCTTAGAAATCTGTCACTTTCAACAGTGAAGCAGTGTGAATTGCACTAAAAAACTAGAGGCTCTTCAATCTGTTCCTGAGGTTGTTTAGAGAATTTTTAGTTTGTGAGTTTCAGAGTACATGAAAATCTTCAACTATATTGGACCATTAAAAAAAGAACAAACCAAAAATTTAAAATAAACTTCAATTCATCAAGAAAATTATGAATACTGGAAATTACAAGGAATAAAACTCTAAAATTAAGAGCAAAAATGGAGCCAAAGAGTTAACCTCTTCTACTATTTGGGGGAGGTGGGGTGCATTATCTATATTTGTCTGGTTTTAGTCAAGTATATCACAAATTTCTTTTCATTATAGATCCCATTAATTTTATTCTTCCATAATATGTAAATATCTCTGTCTTCTTTCAACAAATAGGGGTCTAGCATTTTCAGTGGTAGGCTGGGGAAATTCTTTCTCATAGATGGAATTTAGTTGTCTCATGGTGTTTCAGCTTAAAAATCTTATAATTAGAAAAGAATACAAATACTTTTTGTGTTTGTAAGAATACAAATAATTTTTATATTAATTGTGAAGTTTATATGGAACATAAGTAAGTATACTTCAGAGAATCAGTTCAGTCATGCTTGAAAAACTGAGACCCTTGGCCATCAGACACAGAACAAAACAAAGCCTTTCAAAAAGGAGTCCCAGGCCTATTCTTCCCTTTCTTATTACTCTTAAAATACACATAATAGTTAGTATTGGGTAGATATTACAGTGAAACAAACAAATAAATAAGGTATGGGATTAGATATTGTACGTATACAGAGGCCCCCATGAGATAATACTCACAAGTATTGTCATATATCCATAGGAATTAGTAGAAAAACTTATGGTATTAAAAACAAGCACGAATACAGAATTTTCAGGGATTAACACTATTCCTTATGCTATTTATGCTCACTCTATACCTTCATAATTCCTTGAACACTGGGAATTAGACGAAGAGAAACAGGAAACATTGTGAGGAGAGAGAACACTTTTACATTGAGATGGCAGGAGTTTGTCAAGCAAAGATGTTCTAAAGTTCCACAGATTACCGCAGCTCTTTCCTCATGAAAAGACAGAAAATTTTCTAAACATACAAATATATTCAAAGCAGTAAAGATGAAAGTGACTGAAGAGGTAAACAACTTACAATATTCAATTATAATATAGAACACTGAAGAAAACACCATGATACCATTTTACAAATTCCTGCCATGGCCATATATTAAACAATTCTGCATTTTGTCCTCATTTCTCAGGGAACATTTGAAAGGACTATATAAGATTCTTGGAAAAGTAACAAAAAACTCCCAAGACTATGGAAAAAAAAATTTTTCATGAAGAGTAACAGACATATGGAGACACCTAAATCTAGAAAATGAAAGAGGGAAATGGTAGAGGTTTATAAAAATTTATGTAACATCAAAAAAAGTGAACCAGGAACTACTCACTTATTTAAATGTATGAGAACTACTGTTCATGAAGTAAGGGAAGATATAAACAGTTTCAAAACAGCCTAAAACAGGTTGTTCCTCCTGCATTGCTTGAACTGTGGAGTACATTACCGTAGGAACTTCTGAAAGAAGATTATACAAAAGTTAAAGCAATTAGATAAACTTGCAGAAGAATAATTGCTTAAAAAGAATATGATTTTCTGTCTAATTCCACGAACTTAAAATTCTACTGTTTTTTTTAAACCTCATACTCCTAAAAAAACTTAAGACACAGAAATATGAACACAGAGGTATTGACAATTTGTCTAAGTTTTCATCTAAGGTCACTGAATAATTTTTCATAGACTATTTACCTTACTTAGATTAGGATTAATTCTGATTTGAATGAATCCTAAGGTTAATGAATAAATCTTAATAATGAATCCTAAGGTGAATGAATCCTAATGTTTAACCTAAAGGTTAAACATTTAAGGTCATTTTGCTCTTCTACAGAGTTGCTTGATGCTAAGACATTATCATTATTTATGACGTGGTTTTAACATGTTTGTTCATTTTATGGGTGTCAGATTTGGGATCAGCTTTCCTGAAAAGATGAAAATTCCCTTATACAATTAGTATCAATTAAGTTTTCTATTATTTACTATTAAAAAATGCTGAAGACTCCTAAAAATAATAATACCTTAGACTGGAAACTCATGATAAGCAGAAAAAATTTATCTCAATTTCCCTATATCTGAGTTATTTGCTATAAAATTGAACTTCCCAGGATACTACAATTAGGAATTTATATTATGTTTTGGGTTTTTTTCCTGACCTTTTTATTTTGTATTCAGAACTACCTTAATAGTTTCTAATCACTAAAATGGTCAGTTATGGACAAGGCAGGGAAAAAGACAAAACAGAAAAGACAGTAAATATACTGACTTGTTTAGTACCTAAATGTTTATTTCCCTTCTGCTGAATGTGAATAAACGTAAAAACACAGATGACACAAATAAAGACAAAATATAACATGTTTGCACAAAGAGATTAAATAAAAAATACATAAACAACTTTCATAATGGTATTTTATAAATACCAGTGCTTAGGTTTGCAGTATTCTGTTCTGTTATTTTTTTTCTTCTCTATTGCAATGTGTTCATGTCTATGTGTGCATGTGCAAATAAAATATATATGATTCCATGAATACTTAAAATTTTTTATTCTGACAGATGCATGAAAGGGTAAGACTTAGACCTTTTTTGCTCAGTGTAGTGTCACAGATTTTTCCATGTGTAAAAAGCAATTTTTATTTTCCAAAACAGTTGTTCACAGAATGGATATATATTGGAGATTACATAGTGAAGAGAGCAAAAGCTAAACACGGCAAACAGTAATTTTGATTTGGCTCTTTAACCAAATGGAGTTGATTCATGCACTAAAGTTTAAGTTGGATAAGGAGTCAACTTATGTCTCATAAAAGTAAGCTCAAGAAAGGTCTCTAAATCAGCTCATTTTTTTAACAAATATTCTTTAATTATGTTTGTTCCTTAATTCTGTACAAGTAACATTTTATTTAAAATAGTTACTTTTGCTTCTGGGTGAAAGGACTTAGAAGCAAGATTTTTTCATTTTTTATCTCTTTATTGTTTTATCTGTCTATATTTATCTATTCTTGATTTAATCTTTCCTCCTTTGTCAGTTTCACTTAAATTAACCCATAATTTGTCATTTTGGTGGATTTTGTAAGCAGTTGATTATCTTTTCTGTTTAAGCATATGTAAAACACATTCAGATAAACTACATATTCAGTTTATTTCCTGTTCTTTCCCTTTCTGGGGTGAACACTAAGATGGAGAGCAACCTTATACACCCTGGTTGCTGTTTACAGGAAAGAATCCCAATCCAGACAGGAAGTGAGGTTCCTTCTAGTAGGGGTAGGAAGAGGGTCATATCACACAAAGAGACCAAGCTGAAAGCTAAATGTAATCAGAAAAAAAGCTATATGTATAAAGTTCACACTCTCTGTTTGGTGGAAACTTTATACACATAGCTCAATATTTGGTCTGAGTGCTGAAGAGCTGCAATATACAGCATTTATCAACAATTGGTCTCATGCAAGCTGCGTGGAATAAAAACCACATTACTGTGGGGTAAGCTTGCTGAAAAATTTTCATCTATGTTTCTGCCAGAGGAAAACATAGTGAATAATTGTTACTCAGTTTCTTAATTCGTAAAAAAACAGTTCTCTAATTCCACTAGCAGCAGACACCTATCGAATTTTGTCGTTGAGAGCAGTAAAATACCAGTATTGAAAGTCTATAACTGTTAAAAGTTTTTGTGTGGCATTAGAGGCTCAGGGAGAAACTATATGTGAATTCAGGTTGTTAAAGATAGTGGTAATAACTTATTAAGCTGAAAAAGTGTAGAAGAGAGAGAGGAGAGCGCTCATACGAATATAGAATTCTGTATTCTTCAGATTCGTCCTTGATAAACATTTATAAACATTTGTGAAAAGAATAAAAATAATTGGAAGAGAAACATGTATGCCTTATGTTGACAAAAAAATATGTTTGTGCCTAATAGATTGGAGAAATTGTTTGAGAATTGTTTATTCTTATGGAAAGATTGCCCTGTACAGTGCTGCCAAGGACAGTTTCAGCTTGAATGAAAATATCTATACAATGACATTCACTTAAGTTACAGTGACTTTACTTTTAAAGTAGACATCACTGCAAAGTAAGAGGTGCATAGGCTTTTTGAGTTGGTTTCTTTTTTATTTTTTTTCCCTTCCAATTGAATGAAGAAACGAAAAGTGGTATTAAAAATGAAATATGAAAGACACACAATGTTCTATGAAGGTTTGTTCTACGGGACCAAAAATTCTCATATTGAAAAATAAAAGATTTTCTCTTAGTGTATTTATATTTTTACTTAGTTGCTAAAACATTTGTTCCTCCCCACAGACAGAATATCATGTAAGTGATGGGCTTTTTACCCTGTTGAAAAAAACCCATTGTGGTTCTACCTATTATATATGGATTGTTTTGGACAATAATATGCGTTTTCAAAGTCTGTAAGCAATTGTTTGTACTGAAGGACACATGGTTTTCTTCTGAATATACAGGCTATCTGTGCTCTTGTGCTTTACTGAATTATTGTACTTGATGAAGTAAACCCAAGTTCTGTATTTCTCAGTGTGACTCTCAGACAGCCTAATAGAAAGGTTCTGGTAGATCAAGCATGCATCAGGGAAATGCACCACATCATTAGCACATTTTAATAGCACTACAATTAAAGATGGAATCATGCATTTTCTAGAGTTATGGCTCACACATTCCCATAGGAGTGGATCAAAAAGCTCTACAAATATGCCTGTTCAGGAAAAAAGCCAATACAAATTATTAAGGTATTGTTAGTTATTATAGTTATTATAGTTATGAAAGACAATAGTTAACATCCAACATCCTTCTCACCCATGTAAGCAGCAGAGTTGAGAAAGAAAATATATACCAACATATATGTTTTTGAGGGTGTATTCCTGTCACCTTGATTTTTCAGTTTTTCTGATTCATTTTCTAAGTTTATGTTTTTCATAGTTCTTAGTTCTTTCTCACATACAGGTGTTATAATTAAAACATATTTTTGTTAAGATGAAGTTGTTTACGTACTTTCTCTTAGTGTAAAAAAAAACTGATGGGCAGTTGTCTTGATTAACGGGATGGGAGAAGTGTCAACCTTCTTCTCCAATCCCTGGTCTGTGTGAAAATACTATAAATTTAGAATCAGATGCTCTAATAAATAGTTTTTAACCTTCTTATCAAAGAGTTTCCCTGTGTGTCCTTGCGTGTCCCACAGGGACATATTCCTTTTTCAGTCTGACTCCTCAGTAATGTAAGATGATGGAGTGAACACTATGTGTCAGGAGTGATGTTAGAACATGAGGTTCCCCTTGGAGACTTCAAATTCCGAGAAAAAGTAAAGATCGCACATGCAGTACAATCTTTCCTGGGTTTGTGTTTTGTTTGCTTGCTTGTTTGGGGGGATGGTTTTGATTTGGTTTGGGTTTCGTGTTTGTTTGTTTGTTTTGGGTTTTGATACTTTTTTTCCTTATCACTATTGAAAGAAAAAATTTATTCCGTATTTACCATGCTTACTACCAGGAATTCTGAAAAATAACAAGATAAACTGCTGACTTCTGGAAGGAATAGAGAGCCACAGATTCATGTAATATCTCCATCTTCCTAACCAAAATGAAGAACAAAATTAATAACACCTGAATTCTAAAAAATTGTCCCTGATGTTCCTCTGCTTCCTACCTGTCATCGTTGCTGCATGGCCATATAGTACAAAGACAGGGAGAGAGGGAATTTTCATGAAATAAAGGTGATGTTGTCTATATGGACAAGGTTGAAATAAACATGAGAAGCTACTTCCTAACACACCAGAGTCAGCAATGGATAATTCTCTTGTAGAGTATCAGTGAGCTCACTATTCTTCTGAATGTAAATTGGAATAGATTATATGAACTGATAAAAAATAAGGTGAAAATGTATATTTCTGAGGTTGATAATTTTAACAATGGTACCATGATACCCTTTGTTTTACTTCTATTTAATAGTAATGTTCTCATGGGTGACATCCATCCATGTGTGGATGTGGAAGTTATAAAAAAAATATACGTGTATATGTAAAGGTGTTTGCTAAGTTCATGGGAAGGATTTTTTTGTCCTCCACTGGGACTTTGTAATGAAACTTTATTTTGATAATGAAATAATCTGTTGAGATGTCAGTTTCCTAAGATGCAAATTTTAACAATACTTAAGATAAGAACTTAAGAAGAATACATATATTGCATCAGCCTAATATTGATTGGCAAGATCAATACTACAAGATCAAGACTACACAGTCAAGAAAAAGAATTCATTATTGTATTATAGGTATTGTTTTACACTTTTTGGCCAGCTAACATCCAAGAGTTTTTTCTCTCATGATTGGAGAAGTGCAGGAGTTCAATGCACTTAAGAGTAATGTAGATATGAGGAAGAGATTACACCACACTTCAAAAGTAGGTTCTATTAAAAAATTTAGGTTACAAAGTGTATTTTGATAGATGATTGGATAGATAGATAGATAAATAGATAGATAGATAGATAGATAGATAGATAGATAGATAGATAGATACATAAAACCTTCTCAACATTTATGGCATTTATCATGTTAGCAGTAAACTGATAAGAGGAAAGCAAAATATCTTTTTTGAGAAGTCCTGTTCCTGCAATTAAAACTTAAGATTCACTTCTTTGATAATGAAAAATCCTGCTGTATTTTCTCATACTACATACCCCAGTCATGATCTGACTGCAAAAGTAAGCAATCACCAGCAGCTGATGTTAGGTTTTCTTCAAAAGAAGGAATAATCTGTACACTACTTATTATCAAAATATGAGATAAACCAGATGCATTTTTAAATTATACATTGAATTTTACATTGAAATACAGGAAGACAATCTACAAATCTTTATTTTAAAGGCATTGGTAGGCTTTGTAAAAAATCAGCAGGAGCTTAAAAATAATGAAGACTCATTATTTTACCCATTTGAAAGACTGTTCAACAGAATACTTTTATTAGCAAAATATAGTTATCTTTTAAAATAAAAATTGCCTTTTTTATCCTAGCAACCAGGCCTAAGAACAAACAGTAAGTGGTCTGGATTGAAGATCTTTGTTAAAAAATAGTAATTTGTTCTAGTAATTAAATCTAACATCTCATTGAAGCAAAAAGTGGAAAAGTTTGGCATCCACAAATATATTTTTAATTTTACCTATCCTAAGTGCTACATGAATAGTCACAAGTTTACATTCATAAGACAACTACCTGTTGTTTCACTGGATTTACTAACAAGGAAAGATACTAAATTACAAAACTAATTAAATTAGAGGCTCTTCCATTTGTTCAGCAAAAACATGCATTCAAAAATAGTAACCAGATAATGAAAGAATGTGAAAGGTTCTGTACTTTGGCATGTTCAATTGTTTTGGATGCTTTCTGAGTGTGATTAGTTCTTCTTCAAGGTCTCTGATGACAACTTTTATGGTAATATCTCATATAGATTTTTCAGCTCTCAGACTCTCTTTCTCCTTTAGCCTCTTGCTGCATCCTTTCTTGTTTCATTATATCAGTTTAAATTTAACTTGTTCAGAACTGATTGAATACTAATTTCTTCTTTCCTTTCTTTCCTGAAGCTCTTGTTTCAATCATCTTTTCTTTATGGCCCTGTTCTGTGTGTCACTTGCTTTCTCTGAGCTTGATGTCAGCCTCAGCACTACAGTCCTGCCTCAGACCAATAAAATACATCTTTCCAGTCTCATTTGACACAGATAATTTCTTTCTTTTTCTTTATTTATGAATCCATTCTTTGCACTGGTTATTAATTCTGACTTCTTGACATTTTCAATATGTTTGAAAATATTAAAGTTTTTAAGACTAAGTATGATCTTCCTACTATTTCTAATTGCCTGGGTTACTTCATATTTACCCTAATGATTTGGATGATGTCAATGACCTGCCAATTATAATGTATTAAGGCAAACTATAGAGTGACAGGGAATAAATCATATTTAATATATATTTTGAATAGAACAGAAAGTAAAAATCTCAAAATACAGCCTAATGTACACAAAATTAGCATTAAGGAACACATTTTTCCAATTTTAAATGTAATAATGCAAAGAGCAAGTTGTCTGACTAGACTATGAAATATCCAGCAGTGGAGACATTTTAGAAAAGCTTCATAAATATCTTTACAGAATATAGATAACTCATGCAGGAATATAATTTAAAAAAAAAAATTTAAAAAGCAATACATGAATTTTCAAGGTTTTCAGACTCACTTTCCTTTTAACCAGCTTCTCTACACTTCCAGCACATGTTATAATTAATCCTCTTCACTCTTTAGTTCTGCACCCCTCATTTCTCTCAGAACTAAGAGATTTCTCTTTTCCCTTCTACCAACACATAACAAGAAGTAATCTCCAGTTATGAGACGCTCAGGCAATATTCAATATGCTGTGCTCTTGTATCACTCTCACACATGGTAAGGCACTGGAACAGGTCTCCCAGAGAAGCTGTGGGTGCCCCATCCCTGGAAGCGTTCAAGGCCAGGTTGGATGGGGCTCTGAGCAACCTGGTCTAATGAAGGTGTCCCAGCCCTTGGCAGGGCAGTTGGAACCAGATGATCATTAAAGTCCTTTCCAACACAAGTAGTTATATGATTATCTGCTTGCATGCCATAGCACTTATTGTTTTTTGTTTAGCTTTCCTTCCTTTCTTTCCTTAAGAACTTCATGTTGCTGTTTTCCAACCAAATAACAACTTAAAATTGTAACACAAGTGTGACACCAGTTAAGTTTCTCCTGTGATCAGTGTACAAAGTATTGTTTTCAAGAAGAGTTAATATAATTTAAACACAACTTCCCTTTGTTGCTTAAAAGTTTCTTGCTCTTTTTAATTTTTTTTTTTTAAATTAAAACAGAATAAAAATTTTTGTGCAGCCTCACTGTAGCTAGTAGGACTAGCTGTAAGCTACGTTACTCTAGAAAGAGGAAATATATATGAGAAAGTAAGTATTCCAAGTAGATAAAATGAAGTGAAAAATAAACATCTGAGAACGATAATTCAACCTTTGTGTTATGTTGAAAGTACTGTAGAGTAGTAATACAGTATAAGAATATTGTAGATTTTTTTAAAAAAGCATGCATTCCCTCTCTGTAGTCAGTTCCTTTGAATGCCAGCAAATGTTTCCTGATGAACAATGTCATACATCAGGCAGTAGAACTGAACTAAGGTAGGCTGATGCAGAGAGAGAATAACAGCCTTGTTAAAAATGAGTGTTTGTGATTTCTGTATTTTATATAATGAAATCAAACCTTGGGCCTTATCATCTATCATAACAGATTGTATTATTTATAACTAGAGTGATCTGGATATGTTTCCCACATAATTTGAAAAATTTACTTTGAAATGTTGCCTTCTACATGATTTGCAAGTTTACAGATAGTAACCACTCTGGGTTTCCTTGGTGAATTGTAAGTAGAGATGAACTGTGCTCTGTGACTTTATTTTGAATACTGAAAACTTGCAAGATGTTTTGTGGTTTATTCCTGAAGTGACGATGTAATATGTTCTTATTAAGCTTCTGTAAAAACAGATGGTGGCTTTGAGTCAGGATCCTCTGAGAACATTTTATAACCCATCTGTAAAGTGCTCTGCTGTTTTTATCTAGCTATAATACTTTGCTGCTTCTTTTATCTTTTATTCCGTTAAATACTCCAGATGAAATAGGATTAATATTATGATACTAATGTATGTGTAAAAACAGACACTGAATGAAATGGGTATGAATGTGTTGGCACAGCTATGAAAGTCTCAAAATGGCCCACATGATCAGGATTTAAAGTTTAGTTGCCTATATTACAACCTACATCCACAGAACATCCTCAGCAAGACAACTGCATGCACTGAGTCACCTAGAGAAAAAGTATTTGTGAAGGATAGTCTGTGATTTCATTTATGCATTTGTACAAAGCTGACTCAAGGTGCTGTTAAACTCCTTCAATCCTATACTCTCACTGTATATAAGTGGTTTTACTGTTTTCTGGGTTTTTTTTTAACACAGTAAAAACAAATTAAAGAATTTCCTTGGAAAAGGAAAGTTAACAGGGGGACTACAGGATAAAACAACAAGTACAGTTTTTTGTGCTTACCAAGCATTTAAATGGTGAAATTCTGTGAGATTAAAAATAAATTAGAAACCCTTTAAAAGTACTGGTGTTTTTACTGTTGTTTAAAAGGTATTTGAAGTTTAAATCAAGAATCTTTTTTCTTTCCCAGCATAATTTCAAACAAAGAGCTTAAAGGCAGCCTGTTATTCCTTTCTTTGAGGGTATCTATGTTATATACGAAAAAAGAATTGAGCAATAATGTCTATGAAGCTAGGTGATTAAAAACGTTGTAAAATTTTAAAACCCTTCACCAATGGTCAAAGTTATTTTAAAGTGTTAACTTCTTATGGGTAAAATGACTAAGTAAATTGAATAGGTTCTCTTCCAGAACCTGAATTTCTTGCCAAGAATTATGAAAAAACACATTTCTGAAAACACTACATTTTACTCATGAGAAAACCCCAAACTTACATAGTAAATGTTACCAGCTCTTTCTCTTTTCTAGTAACTATATAAAATTTAAAGATCTGCTGGTTTGTGTTAGCTGAAGAGTCTTTCAAAAAATATAAACTTTCGTTGTGTATACAGAACTGATTTTCAGTATCACACTCCTTTATCTTATAACTTTCATTACTGTCTTGAAAAAAAACACTGAAATCACTCAAACCAAGCAAGTCTTTAAAAACTTTGGAAAGAAATCAAATGCAGTGTCAAGGTGAGCATTGCAAAGGAAATTCAATACTTACACAACCTTTTCTGATATTGTATCTCTCTTATTCATGCTATCAGGAGACTCAGGAAAGCAATAATCTTCAATTTTAAAAAATGTTCCACCCCTGAGATATTAAACATCAAGTTATGATTTTGTAGGAGTTTTGTTTGTCCTTGGTGGGCTTTGTTTGGTGGCTTATGAGCTGAACAGACTCATGTTTGTCAAAGAAGTTGGTACATCACAAATGGGTTTCTTTACTTTTGTTCCGCTGGGGGGTCCAAACTAACATATCCCATAGCTCTTGGTCCTTCCCTGCTGAAGAGAAAAGATGTATCTCCGTCTAAAGGCAATGTTAAAGTGAGCTAGAACACTAACAACCAGAAGAGACACTTGTAATATCTTCTTTATACTTCCTTTTTCAGGTTCTTTGATGCAAGTTACAGCGTGTATGAGGGGCTGTTTGATTGGGTTTTGGTTTTTATGTTGTTTTTTTGTTTGTTTGTTTGTTTGCTTGTTTGTTCCACTCAGTATCAAGACCAGAGTTCATTGACATGGCTGGGACAATAACATTCCTCCAAAGTTATTTCGTAACCTGCAAATGTCTTAGCTGCAGTGCCTTGTTTTAATTATGTTTTAAGTAACCAGAAAAACTAAAAAACTGAAATGATAACATGATCCAGAAAATAAGAACATGTTTATACAGAGAAATTGATTTGAATTAGGTGCAAAAAAAGTGTAAGTTTTTTATAAAATAGTGGTTGTCCAGTATCTGCTGTGAGTTTATTTTGTGGGCTTTCTAGTGACAAAAATCCTCATAATTATAAAGGTATTATTTTGCTTCAGAAATTGTAATAAAAATAAATAAAAAAAATAAGAACATCTGAGAGCAGCACCCCCAAAATCTATAAGCCCCGTTCATATTTCTAATACATCTATGAGAAGTGAGATAATTAGGAAGTAGATCTGGAAAGTTAAAAAGGATGAAAATCCCCTGTCTTACAAACTACCTTCTATTTCATTTGACTGTGATAGATGTTAAAATGTTCACAAATAATCCATACAGAGAAAGATCAAGTACTGAAATAGGACTTTATCTAAATAACAACTGTGGGATTAGATCATGTTGTTTTGTATATAAAAAAGTATTAGCTGCAATTTGGAAAGGAAAATGTTAGCCAGTACAATGTGGATTTTTTTTTTTCTTTCAGGGAGAGGGGGTTTGTCAATATTATGGAGCATGCACATCTTAGTTTCACAGAGTTTTATTTCCCTCCCACATGTTCAAATGTAATTTTTGTATGGTACATTAGGCTGTCTACCATTTAGTTTGCATATAGGATAGCTAAAACCAAAAATAAACTTTCGATGTTATAAAAAAAAAGCAGTGTTTATTTGTCTTAATTGCTAGTGCCATCCATTTTAGAACTAGGAGGTGGTTGTATTTGGTGATACTTTGGGATCAGACAATTTTCATAAAGCTTTTTACAACCATTTGTAGCCCAGTAAAGAATTTTTTATTTTGACAGTAATGCAATGGACATACAAAAAAATGATATAGAAATAAAATACAGGGAAGACACATGGATTGGTTTTAGTCTGATTTTATGTTAAAAAAAAACCTGTCCTACTTGAGAAGGTACAGCTAGATTTCTTCTCCTGCCCATTCCACATCGTTGCTTGATAACTATAGTCTTCTTCCTTGATCTGTTTCTGCATATGGAGGATCTGGAGGAGGTGTTTATTTCTCCTTGTCATGGTTTGAGACCAAATAACATTATGGAAGCTAAATGGACTTGGATATCAAAGCAATTAAATCACAGATAAATTAAATTTTAGAAATTTTACTTTTCTATGCAGTGAAGCAGATGGTGCAGGGGGGGAAAGGAGTCAGGCACTTTAATACAAGATTTTCTTGTGTATTTTTTCTTCAGGAGAGATAGCACAGTCCTGGAGAAAGTTTGGACAAGTCAGTGTTGCAACACCAACCACACTCAGCATAATCATGGGGCAGGACCATAGGGACCATAGGCTCTTTTCTGTTCCTTGTATTCCCTGTGATTTAGAGAAGTTCTTCGATTCTGGTGCAGGATTGAGGTCTTTCCTTCCATAGAGAGTTTTTCAGAAATTCTTGTCTAATCCCGTATTCTTATGTATCCTTATTTTTAGGAAAGTCAGTTCCAGATTTGTTGTTTCTGTTGTCAACACTCACAACCTTCTTCTCTCAATCTCTGATGGTTTTGCACATCCTGGTTATCAGCAGGTTGATTCTACAGCTTGGCTACCCTCTTTTTGAGCTAGCTTGTAATTTGGGACAAGTGGTTGATCATTTTAATCTTCGACTTACTTTCCTAGTAAAGTTCATAGGCATATGTCAAAAGCTGTTCTAACTAGGATCTAAGTCATGCCAGGTGCTATACTTCTAACACTAGACATCTAGACTGACAACAAAGAAAGAGTTTTTTTGGTTTCAATCTTCAATTTCCATTGAATGTGAAAGACAGAATGGGTAGAAAGGAAAACAAAACAACTAATGTGCATTCATCCTAACCTCAGTCCTTTAAAAGATGAAGAAAGTCCTCATGGAAATGATTTCTACACATATTGTGGAAAATAAGGTGATTGGAAAAAGTCAAGATGAGTTTTTAGCAAGTGCAAATTGTCACTGACTATCCTGATTGCTGTTCAAGATTAAATGATTGGTTGTTAAAAGAAGATAACAATGGATGTTTTCTGCCTAAATTTTAGGAAGGTTTTTGGGTTGAATTTCTACATCATCCTTGTATTTAAACTGGAGAGATATGCATAAGATGTGTACACTGTGAACAGATGATAGAGCTGGCTGAACTGCCAAATGTGAAAGGTAACATTCAATGCTTTGAAGCTTATCAGGCAGGTAGGTATGAAAGGTATTCCTCTGGGCTTCATACTTACCTTGTTTAATCTGTTCAGTAATCTGCACAACAGGATAGAATACACTGTTAACAAACTCATGAAGGGTTTTGAAACTTGGGTGGATAGTTATTAGCTGGAGGTCAGGGTTGCCATGTAGACATTTCTTGATATACTACAGGAATGGAACAGGGATCTAAAAAAATGTCAGCAAAATTGTCCAAGTCATTATTTCATTCACATTGTGGAAGGCAATGCTATAAGAAGCAGTTCTGGTGGTGGATTCAGTTCAAATCTTGGCTACAAATGTCATTGAGCTATGAGATTAATTACAAGTTCCTGAAAATTACCCCCCCCCCCCCTAAATAAAGGAAACATCTTTGTACCCCTACTTATGCTTAGGACAGTAGCTATGATTACATCTAGTGATTTCAGTGGAGTTGGGTGATTTTAGAGAATGCCAGTTCAGGAGGGTTATTTTATTGAACTATTATATAGTTCTGATTTTTCTTTTACTTATACCTCAATCACAGATCAGAGCTCTATTGTACTGGGCACTGTAAAGACAATCAAAAAGCAAGCTTCTTTTCTAAATAGTTCTCAACCTAGACATTGGTAAAAATGTACCATGGAGATGAAGCAGCAAATGGAGTAAAGAAACTGAGGTAATAATGATCAGATATCTTATCTGGCAGTTTCCTGAATTGATTTCTGTACAATCACGCCCAAGACAGTTGTTGGATATTTTCACGTGGATTATTTTGCACAGTGGTGTTCAAGATACATCCCTGGGAGCAGTACAGGAATCTCTATAGGAATACTGATAGAGGAAGAAATAACGTGGTTCTCCTTAATTCACCAATGAGTTATCAAATCAATAGAATATTTTATTAGATGCTTTTTCATTATGCATCTTGCCTGACATTTTGTAGTTTATTGTATTTTCCTCTTTCTTCCACAACTCATTCTTTTTTTCTCTTTTGATTTTTTTTTTAATTTTTAATTTTTATTTTCTTTTGATGGGGGGCAAATTGTATGCTTAGTCTTTCCAAGTGTTAACATTGCAGGCAAGTCCTTCTTCAGAGTTCAGGCACTGAACTCTGTTCAGATGTGACATATTCACCTGCATGAAATGTATGTGGATCCCAGATATGTAACAGACTAATTCCTTTCATTGCCAAGTTAAAAAGTTAGGTGTGGAGTTTTATATATATTCTCTCTTTTACATTTTTTATTTTCTAATTAATAATCGGAACATAAGATGGGTTTTTGAACATGACTGCTTTATTTCTTAGCTTTAAAGTATTCCAGAACTATTCCAACTTCTGTTTTGAAGAATGCCTTAGAAATAATTATGCTGCATTTCTAGTACAACTAATGTAATCTTTTGTTTGATTTATTCTAAAGGTTTGATGTTTCCAAAGATGAAGAATTTGGAATTGCAGCAAACAAAATTCTCCTGGAAATACCCCAAATATTTGACCAAGCAATTGAACAACAGAAGTTAATCTGAATCTCAAAATGTGATGGACAATACTGGCTTGCAAAAGAAAGATAGCAAAAACAAATTAATAATACTCTTTTGACTGTGTATATGGTAAAGGATCTGCAGTAATGAAACAATTTGAAACTAGCACTGCCACTTAGTTTTTTCTGGGGAAAATGAACTATATGCAAATAATAAATGTTAGACTCTGTTTTGGTTTTAATCATAAGTTCACATTAAAATTCCCATTCTCTGACAGAAGCACTAGTTTTCAGGATGCTCGCTGCTGCATTGCCTGACTAAGAGTGCAAAAAGAAAGTTAGTTATATTATGACCTACAATAGTCAGTGTGATCAACAGGGAGCTCATTAATGCTAAACAACACAAATTTAGTATTATCTTCCATTTCCCTCTGCTTCTTTCGCATCTGTGTTACTTAGGGAACTGTGATCCATGTAGGATTCACAGATGGATGCCTTTCATCAAGATAGGAACTAAATGAGCTGCTATAAAAGGAGGAGCATGACCACCCCTTTCATTTAAAGGAAAGCTGATTTAGGATATCTTTCTGATTTCTAAGACTGGATCAGAAGAGAGGAGTTTCACACAGAGTATGCCTTACCACATTCCACTTAAAAGAGTTTCAATCTGCGATAATCACAGTCTCAGAAAAAGCCATTCTCCTGACTATAATGTACTTGCAAAAAAGATAACTTAGCAGAAGGAACCATTACTTTTTTCTTTTCCAGAGCTTTGCTACCTCTAACACAGGTTATCCAGGACTGAAGATTTGAGATGTAACTGATGTGAACTAGATTTTATCTCTGGCATTTTAAAAACTGAAGTATAGAATTTACTGGTAATGGAAATGAACAAAGTAAAAAAAAAAAAGGCACCACAGGTCAAAAAATACTATGTATTCTAATAAAAAACAGTAATACCTATTGCTACCATAATAAAAATTTGGAAATATTTGTCATATTTCAAAGCTTAAATCAGCATAAAATAGAATGAAACTCAGCATGAGATTCAAATTGCATAGATAAAATAAAATTAAATCTAGACTGGCAAGAGAGAAGTTAACATTACTCTTACTTGTTTCCAACAGAAGATGCTAGATCCATTCTTTTCCCTGTAGGCCTTAAAATTCTCTATGATGTTGTTAACCTTGAACTTATTGCAATTATGGTCTTTGGATAGGGAGGTTTAAAAGAGATTCAGAGGAGTGACGTGAATTGTGCAGCCTCATAAAACTATTTTCACTGAACAAGCAGAAATATGCACACATCCCAGAATAAGTGCTGTCTAAACCAGTGAGTCATGTAAAATAGTACAGTCTTCTGTGCAATTATCTAGGTGATTCCAACAGCATTTATAATTACATTTGTAGTAACACAGCAAAAATAACATGGCTACATAGTTTTCAAGCCTGAATCAGCCTACATCCACCTCTTGTGTGGGAGGGGGGAATTTGCAATGTGCTTTCATTGTTTGTTACCATGCAAAACATGGCAAGATGAATTCATGTTTCCTATAGAAGAAACCTGAGGACTTCCAAGGTCTCAAAGTGCTACACTCTTCATTGGAGACCATTACTACCTACAATAGCACAATCTGTAGAATTTAATGCTTATATATTTGTTTAATTTTTTAAAGATTTTTCTCCTTGCCTCTTTAGAAAATAAAAATGAGGAAGTAGTACCACAGGAATGTGTTCTATTTTAATTCTACCCCAAAAAACCATGAACTTATAAATACTGATAATATCTGTATTCCACAGACAAATTTCCAGCTCAGAAAGATTTACCTGTACAACCCTTAGAACATGAGCTCAATAGCAATGACAAAAAAACATCAGCAGGGATTCTGCACAAATAATTATTATGTAAATAGCTCAAAAAACATTTATACAGCTAAGTAGGTTAAAATGTTCAAAAATGTGGAAAACTATCAGAGTTACATTTACATAGCATCAATGAGCTCGTTTGCAATATCTCATCACAAACTAACAGATATAAATCCTACTGCACAGATGAATGTTACTTAGCTGAACAGTTCTAATTCAATTCATTCAGTTCTGTGTGGTTGTATATCTCTGTTAAATATTTCTTGCAAAAATATTCCTAATTTACAAAGAAATGTATTAATTAACTGGATTAATAAGTGTATTTTTTAATAATTGCTTATTCTGCTGTAAATAATACCTGGAAAATTGTACCTTTTTGCTGACTTTATAATTGTATCTGTTTACTGTAGTCAAGGTCTGACTCCTTAAGCATAGCACTAAGACCTTTATTTCTTGATCTTTTAAGCACCTTAGTTAGAACATTGTGTCAGAGACTGGACTATGACACAGAACAAATTGTCCATTTGTGGAGGCACCAGGATGCTTTGCTGAGGCCAGGTTTGCGACTTCCTGAGGAGAAGGAGGTGAGGTTTTGAGTGTGTTATGGCAAACCTCTGGTCTGCACAAGACAGATGGGGTGAACTTGTCACTGCCGGAGGCTACAGACCTGGGCTTTGAGGCCAACAGAAGCAGACCCTGTGGAGACAGGGTAGTGCTTTCCATCATGCCAAATTGTCCTCCCCCCCTCTACTGATGTGAGAGGCAGCTGTCATGTCTTAGAAACCGTCATGTCTTGACAAATCGTCAAAGGCCACTGAAAAGCCCCCAGCCCCCCCCTCATTTCTGAGGCCTTTCACCAGAGGACTTCATGGGATCAAAAGACAGTGTAAAACTTCCTCCCTCTCTCCAGTGAGTTCCTTGGACATTTCCACCTGAGCCTCAGCGTATATTAACCCCCTAAGCTTTGTATTTGATGCCCACCCCTGATAGATCCTTTGGTCATCACATTGACCTATGGCAAAAATCAGTGGCACCCGTTGTAAATCCATGAGTGGAGATTATGTATCTTTCTACTCCTAGCCTTCTTTCTCTTTCTTCCTTTCTTTTCCCTTATACATTTTCTTAAAGTGAGTGATAGTTTTATGCTTTCATATTGCCATATTGCTATAGATAATTATAACCAAAATGGCTGTATATTTTCTTTTCATTGCAATCAAATTATTCTAAAATAAACCTTACAGATATATATATTTACAAATACCAATAATTCAGTGTCACTCCACTATAATCCATCCCATTAGCAAGAACATGGGTTACCCTCAACTCCAGTAGTAGGTCATAACACATCACAGAATCTAAAATATAAAGAAAAAAAATAGCTTTAGAGTAAACACAACGAGAATTTTGCATTATGTGTTTTCGAATACCTGTGGCAGATTTTTCAGGAACAGATAAAAGAACAGAGTTGCACAATTCTTTTAATTCTGAAAATATGTATCCCACTGGAAAATAAAATAGAAAATTTATCTTCGCTGAAAATAAATATGGTTGTTTAGAGAAGTAAGCCTGAACTGAGTGATGAAATTTGTATTTGAGAAGACTTCTATTCATGGTTCATCACTCTCAAGAGTGTCACTTATTGCATAATTATAACCATCTTCCCTCTGTGATACTTTATTTTTAACTATTCAAAGGCAACAACTGTTTCTTTATCATTACAACCATCAATATTTTTCTCTGCTTTTATGTGCTACCTTCAAGAGAGAAGTAATAAACGTATCAGTTTAGGAGTGGGAGTAACAGCTGCTTTTTCTTTTTAAAATAAAACAACATATTTAGATCCATTTATAATTTTTAGTTAAAGACAATGATTTGTTTCAATTAGTGATGCTTCTCGCTGGCAAAATACATACTGTTTCTTGAAGCAAAGACTGTATAAAGATTACTCTGTTTTCCATGTAACTCTTTCTTTTGTGTACAGATAAATAATTAAATAGTTTAGACAAATAGGAGAGTGCATGTACAGTTATGGAGAGTGACTGAAGTTATACTAAAAAAATACAAAGTATAAGAGTGCCATCTTCTGGAAATAATATTTTTCAGACTTCTCATTTCAATTTCAAAGAGGTATTAGTTAAAGATTAACGATGTTTACTTGCCTGTTTGCCCTGTGTTTCCCTTTTCATTTGTCTATGCTTGTTTTAAAGTTAGTAGTTCCTCCACAAACTCTTTTCTATACAAGGTCAGGAAAGTGTGAATTTAATAATTAGACTTTAGGTTTTCAGGTTTCTGAGTAGTTGTACAATCCTCCACAATCCAAACAGCAATGTCTAAAGTGAAAACAACCAACTTTATTTGATTGTAAAAAGTTTTAATCCTTTATCTTAATAAGCTTTGACAAACTATAAAATAAAATGAGACTTAATTCTCATCATCCTCTGAAATTTTAAACTGAATTACTTTCTCTCTTCAGCCTCTTCTACACTGGGAGCAAACCACTGATTATTACAATACGAAACTATTTGTTTTTTTGAGTCAGACACAAACACCTATCCATACTCCACACAAAAGGCCTTCAGAGCTTCAGAAGAATTTTACAAGGAAAATATTTTGGTCTACTATTTCCTCTTCCAAATATATATCTAATTTCTACTAACTCTGATAAAAACCTTTCAGTCAAAGTACCTCTATTTCTGATAAAAATGTTGGAATACAGTTAATTTTGATTCCACTGTTAGCAAAGAAACCCCCATGCTCCATAAACACAGACAAATCAGGGATCCTGTAATAGCACAATTATCCTTGACTTACAGAAATCCTTGTATCCATAAAATATGTGCTGAAAACACATATTAAAGCTCTGCATAGTCTGGGAGTTGGACCTTGAGGAAGTGATATGTAAAACACTATCCTACCTTTTTGCCTTGGAACCCAATAAAATCAAATCTCGCCTACTGTACTTCAAATGGGATTATTCTGTCTGTGTTTATTTTATATATATTTTTCTTTTGAGTCCCCAGCCTTCATTTTTCATGTCATTTTTTGTATTGCTGCTACCAAAACCAATAATCGTTTGTCCTGCATCTCTCATTCTTTGTGCTCTTAAAAGCCTCTGAAATGAAATTCCCTTTCTTCTCTGCTCTTACCTTCCCAGATTAAATATACCTATTTGTCATCCTTCCAAGCTTTCTACTTTCTACTGTCAACAATCACTCCACCCTTTTAGACCTTCTGTCCCAGAGGGATTTCCACTTTGACCAGATTCTATTTTCTGTTCAGCTAATCAAAAGCATGCTCCACATCTTCTTCCAAAGGAGCTTTAAAAACATGTTCTTGTAACTTTTGTAGATAATTCTTTCTTCTTGGCTAAGAATCAAAATAAGAAAAACCTAAATAAATTAAGACTTTCCAAATAGGCTTTAACCAGAGTTAAAAATTTATGTACATATAAGAGTTTTTCAAGGTTTTCCTGTTATCAGTATGTGTATTAAAACAGTTCTTCACCTCTTATCAAATGCCAAGTCCATTACTTTGTTCGAGTTGGTAATATATATGCTTGTATTGCTTTAGTTTCTATTTTTCAATTCCAAATTACATTTCATGATGTTTCTGCCAACTGTTAATACCAGTTTGGGTAATTTCAAGTCTCACTACTATGTTCTCGTATACCAACAATGTAAAATTACACTGCTATTAGCATTCGCAAAATAAAAGTCTAGAAAACTGTCATTCATAAACACAGATGCTTTTTTCTGTCTTATCACCGTCCCTCTATGGACGGTGGAAGTAAATTAAGACTCCTGCACAGAATTTGGAGAGGACCCAGGAACTGTAAGAATGTCAAGACTCAAGATATGGATATAAACACATTGCAGTACTATAAACTGTTTTGTAGATATATAAAACTTCTTTATTGCTCTAGCACTTTAATATTTCAAAACAGAAAATGAGATTAAGCAACTCAGAGAAATATTTTGCAATACTGAAGAGTGCAATGGGAAAATTGATCAGACTAAATGATCATTTCTCTGCCCAAAAACTTCCTACATTCTCTTATTAATATAATATAAAAGTATAAGAGGATATTATTAGACAAAGTGGAAGATACAAGTTAAAACAAACAAACAAAAAATGCTTATTTACTGTGCTTTGTTATTCTAAGGCCAAAGATTTTAAGCTGAACTCTGCAACCACACAGGCTGTGAACAAACTGGAGGCAAGAAGCTGAACAGTACTGGAAAAGAAAACTGAATGAAACTTATTCAGAGAGTATTCCTTTACTGTAAGAAACCATGTATCACAGTTCCAAACCAAAATAACAGTGCAACAATCAAATGGACTTAGATACCAAAGCACTGTAATTGCAGATGTAGAGGAAATATCCAAGATATACAACTTTGCTGTCCTGTGCTGTCCAGGAGGAAGGCTGAGTAAGCCAGTTGGTCACAGCACCATCCTAGGCCTGCACTATGGGGTCTGTTTGATGTCACTTCAGTGCCCTTTTTTGCTATCTTACCACTCCTGCCTTAAGAATTACTATTCTTTACAGACTACTTTTTTTTTTTTTCTTTTTTAGGTTTTTTTTTTTTGTTTCTTCTCTTACAGCCTCTTATAGAGCTTTCTGTGGCTCCATATGGCTTCTTTATAAACTTTTTAATGTTTTTTTTTTATTCCTGTCACCTTTTGAAAACTACACCAGTCAATATTAATTTCATTTCCAATCAAACATGGTCTTTCTTAGAGACCCTCAGAACAAAATCTTGAAGCCCATATTATGACCTAGCATGCAATTTCCCCAATTTTAAAGCTATTTCCATTGACATCAGAATGTTTTTCTATCTCAAACAATACTTTATCAAAATCTGTGTCCTCTGAAAATATCAAGACAACAATGTTTTCTATCTAGTTCCTTACTTAAAATATTACGTACCCATACATGCAGAGTTTCACTGATAAATTCCCAGCACACTAATTATTTACATTTTTGTATAACCTTTATGTAAAACATTTTTTTCCTCGAGTTTATCCACTTCTGTCTTTTGTCACACTCCTCAGACATATTTAATGAAGTTCAGAGAGGTTTTCTAGACAAAACAATCAGCTGACAATGAAAAAAATTCAAGTAATCAGGCACAGTCTATTTTTAAAATAAGTCAGTGTTGTAACTGCTAGTGCTGCAACACTAAAGAACCCAAAGCATTATCATGAAACTTGTGTTAAAATTGTTAGTAATAGTATCTTAAACTGAAAATAATCACCAAATGTGCAAGCTATTTCACTGAAAGCTGTAAAAAAATGTTGAAAAACCTGCCCTTAATATGCAAATTTTAATTGATTCTATATTTTTATAGGTCCAAGATTTAAAAAAAAAAAAGTTTAAAAAAACATTTTAGAGTTATTACAATTATAAAATCCTGCCAACTTATCACCTCTAAACATTCAATGTGACACAAACATGAGAAACGAATTTGGTAAGACGACACAGTATATTTAAAAGTCAAGCTACAAAATGGTAATGGACAAGCAAGACCCTTTAGCTGTAACCAACGCACTGTCCACATGTCAAGTTAGATTATTTTTTTTTCAACTTGACTTACATGGTTTGACACTGACTTACCTGGATGTCAAATTAAATTATACCAAAGAGAGGAAATACTCCTAAGTAATAGTGAATGGGTCTACCATGTTTTTTTAAAAACACAAGGCTAATTAAGTAGTTGCAATAGGAAAAGACTTTTCTTATCATCCACAGGTGAAAATAGGCATAGTTGACATTAAGAAGAACTTTGACTCTTTATTCATGCACAGAATAAAACAGCTATAAAGATTTTAGTTTTGTCACAAGAGGTGGTCTCCCTTTCACTACTTTATTATTTATTTATTTTACCCGAAACAATTCCTTTTTCTATCTAAGCAATGGCTAAGTGAGATATCTCGACATAGGTACATATTGTCACAGTAGGAGTTTAAATTAGTAGCTATAAGGACTTTAAAAATCTGGAAGTCATTTTCTGCATCAAGGATGAAAACAGGAGAGAAATCTAAATTAATTTATGCTGAAATATTTTCACATACATCTGCCAGTAAGACACCTTCAGTTCAAGGTATACTTTTGAAAACAGGACCCAATAAAAAAATCTGAAAAATTCAATGAAAGATTACTTTTCTGGTCCATAGCTTAAGAATGCAGCCTTGAAAATGCACATAGATCTGCATTGGCAAAACTAAAGAAAACTCCCAGTAATATTCTAAACATGCAATTAGTCATTTCTAGTATAGGCAATCTACATTCAGAGAGATTCCAAAGCATAATTCCTCCTTTACAGATTTTTGTCAGACAATCAATTGAAGAAAGTCAAATAAGTAAATAAATTGAAAAATAACAAATAAAGGTGGTTTCTCTGAAGTCCTCTATAAAGAATCAGAATACAATGAAACTGTAGTAGGCAGTGAGTTATGGCCAGAAATATTCCTAACATTTTATTCAGTATTTTGACTTTGCCTGAGAGCTTACAAAGAGAAGATATCAGATGTTGTCCCGATAGATAAGGATATAAAATTAAATGCTGATGTTAGGTTATTTAATTAAATTATATGAGATCTAAACCTTCTAATGTCCTTTTGCAACAGAACAAGTAAAATGAATAAATAAGCTTTATTAATGAAGTTATTTGGAAGCTGAACAGTTAATTCGTCTAAAAGGAATCATATGCTGCAGAATTCGGTGTCTGATATACATATGTGAACACAGTTTATTTTTTTTTACAATTTGAAAGCCTATAAAACCTCAGCCATACTAGTGCAAATGAAGAAAGGACAAATACATGGGCTTGCTTTGTGGACTTCTCTTCCCCTAACTGCCAGAAATTTTTCCATGCTTTGTGACATCTTGTCATAACAGTGTAATATAACTATCTTCACTTCTTAGAGCAATTGCTCAAAACTCCCCTTGACATACCAGAAAAATCCTTGGCACACTAATATTTTCTCAGCAGAACTCACCTAATTTTATTGAAGATAAAAATAATTTGAAAACTCATAAGTAATGTTTAGATTTTTTTCTTTAAGTTTATTTGTATGTTTCAAGATCATCATCAAGCATTCTTTTCCCAAGAAATAATACTCTTTTATGGAGTAATATTTCTTTTATTCTTGAAAATTTATTTGTTTATAATGTGCTATATTCCTCTAATATATCAGTAAGAAACACCTGCTAGGAGTGGGGGTGAAAAAAAGTTGATAGAACTACAGAAAAAAGGTCTCAGCCCAATTATTAACAGAAAAAAGAAGGTTTAGAGGTAAATTCATAATAACTTATAAATACTTTAGAAGAGAGAAAATATGAAGTATTAAATGAGTCTTTATTTTAATGACAAAGAACATAATAGAAAGCAGTGGAGTAACATGAAAAAATATAACTTTCAACTTTTCAAAAAGGATGAAAAAGGATATTGATAAATGTTGAAATAATAACAGTCATTAATAGTAAAAATTGTGAAAGATTAATATGGAAAGTACTGAACTGTTCACATCTTTAAATCAAGATAAATGCTGTTCTGAAATATAGGTTTAATGAAATAAGTTATTGAGCTCAATATGGCAATAAATGGATAGAATTCTTCATGATAGAAGAGGTCAGACTAGATGATCTAATGAAACCTCTGATATTAAAATATATGAAACTGTGAAGAGTTAACCAATAAACCATATGGTGATATTTTTTTCTATCCAACTCAGCCATTTATATGCAATAAATTCTCCAAGAAGAGAGAGAACACACTTCAGGGCCTGTCTTCCCTGTCTTTTGCATAGTTATATCTGCTTCTGAAGGCTAAATTCTATGTAGTGAGACAAGTATGCCTTCATAGAGGGAAAAACAACCTGGAGTATTTGAAGCTCTATTCATGAAAGACCAAAAAGAAGCCTAATAAACACAATCTCCCAGAACCTGCTGCTAAAACTCCAAAGTTAATTACACTTATCAGCTTTTCAAATCTGCTGAAATTTATTGAGACAAAGCTGATTTTTGCCAAACAAACAAACAAACAAATTACAGTTAACATACTGACACTATCTGAACTAGTGAATTAAGGGTAACTTTCTGCTCTCAAAAGCTGCCATATTGATAGTAGCAATCCAAATAACATTGGATTATTTTAAAATCAAATACCCTCTTCTCTGATTTGAGTCATAACTGATGCAGAAAAGTCCTGTGGTGCTCTGTGAATAATTTATTGCCAGGATGAACAGAGATATTCCTGCAAAACTCACCTCCAAACACAAGTATCAACTCACCTCCAAACACACTGGTCTTTTACAGCAGGTTGATTTGGCACAGAACACTGATAACAGTAATTTTTCATAATTTGTCAACACACTACCATAAAAATATGTATCCTTACAGTGGGTTTGTGGACAAGCCACTAATCTTCCCCTTTAGATAGTATCTTATCTTAGTAGTTGGCAATATTATTCCTTTACTTCTCAGATTGAGATGATCATCTATGTTAGAAATAATTTAATTACATCATTTGAGTATTTGCTTAAAACATTGCAGGAAATTTTTTTGTCATAAGAGTCCTTGACCTCACAGAATCCTTGGTTCTACAATGTTATTTATGACTTTTCCATTCCTTCTTGCCTTTTTCTGAATCGAAATACTAATGCTAAAAGATATAAAATGATTTTATAGCATTTAAGTTTGTAATAAGAACAATCTAATAAAAAATTTCTTCATCTATTGATTCTACCTCTCTTTTGCTGATAAAGACAGTACTGTTAAGGTTATTATTTAACTTTTGGTGTTTTAATAAAATCTACACTTTTATGTATTGGGGTTTTTTTCTTATCAGAAAACTGAAAAATCAGTATGTTGAACCAATTTTTGCACAGCTATTTCATTAAGCTGATCTGCTAAACTGTGTTCCTCCTCAGTTCCTCTGTTCTGCTATATATGCTTGGACTTTCCTAACCCATGTGTGAACTGGAGGTAACCTTTGTTTAATTTAAATTGCAGCAGCGAAATAAAAAGAGCTTTAAAATTTAGGACACTTAGTGATGGATGTCCAACAGTTGGGCAGCAGTTATCTGGCACATTTAAAACAGATGAGGATAAAAATAAAGATATTTCTCTGTTTCTGCAGTGACAAAGCTTTTTGTTAAGTCTCTTCTTCAAATATTCTGACTATATAGGGAACAAAGCTTGCAACAATGAAAACTGAGGGAGAGAACACAAATAATTTAACCTAACCAAAAGGAAACAAAATCTTTAAACTTCTTTTAAAGTTCAGGTCTTAGGCTGAAAGATACCATGGGGAGATGACAGATTTGCTGCCACTGAATTAAATTAAGCACCTATAAATTATATCACCTTGACTACACTTCTCTCCCAAATCCTTGCATTGAACAAAGATCCATTACAGAATGTCAGCTTGACATGAATTTTAAATGAGTGAATTCTCAACTACTTAATTACAGGTAGAATCTAGTTCTTTGTATTTCTGGAGCAACAAAGATATATGTTACCCAAGCCTCTCTGAAACACAAAAGCTGCACTATAAATGTATTAAAACCAGAAGCTCAATCCAGCCTAACCAGACTTCCAGGATGACTGTTAAGAGAAGAGATGAGGTGACAGTGAGAAAAAAAGTATCTGACAGACATCTTCACAGATTGCATTGCCCACTGATAAGAATCAAATATTCTCAATGTAATACTTGAATTCTGTAAATTGGAAAATTCCTATGACCATGTTTCCTTGTTGAAACCATAATAAGGGAAATTTTGCTATCTCAGGATTTTTGCCAGCATAATTATTAAGAAATAAAACTGAAGATGTTTCCATTGTATGTAGTTGGCCATATCAACTGGAGGACAAAGAATTAATCAGAAAATTTGTACCTTTTTTTGTAGCTACAACCTAAAATGTTGCAATACAAAGATTTTATTTTAAAGAGATGAAAATTAGAAATATTTATTTTGCATATAGAGATGATGCACTAGTTTTCTGGGGGAGTTTGCCTGTCAATATAACCCTTATAAGTAATTTAGAAATACCTTTTCAATATTTCCTATTGTGATTTATTAGTATTCAGACCAAGTTTTCCTCTGATTAATCCCTGATGTAGGAAGCTAAGAAATGAAATATTAATACAATCTGGGGATGTACTATAACTGCAATTCGTTTTTCCTAATTAGAAACTTGAACATTTTGTATAACAAGCTGCATTTTTCCTTACATGAGCTGGATTTCAAAAATAGCTGCAGAAAGACCATTAATACAAAACAAAAAAGTGGGGAAGAAGTATGAATAATCACGGTCTAAAGTATTTAAAATCAAAATCAGGTGAAGAAGTGATGCACCAACCTGTGTGACTCTTTTTAAAATACAGGGAAACACACCTCACACAGTCATTCCTTCTCATACAGTATCTTTATAAAAATACTTTATAGAACATAACATTTTGAATATACATCAGAAATGTAGGAAATCATTTCTCTAGGTATGAAAATCTGTTGTCTAGAAGATAAAGACATGAGTAGAGCTTTGCACTTCACGATATTAAAGTATATGGTATTTTTATTTAATATGGAAATATGGTTTGTCTCAAGAAGCATTAGCCACTAAATATTGTTATGATTGCATTATTTTTTATATTATTATAACACAAAATGGATGTTATATAACTTTATTTGGAATAATAATTAAAAGAAGGACTGTCCTTCATGATATATTCTGGAATGCCCCTCCTGGGAAAGTATCCTGTGAAGATGAGAACCTTCTGATCACTGAATCCTTTCTGCAGTTACCTGACCATGCCTATTTCTTCATTGGACACTGCCACTCTTAGGGTAAAAGGAAGAAGGATGACAATAATTAATTTTGATTCCATATGCTAAGCCAATAAAGCATTCAAAACACTGGAGTCCTCAAGAGGCTAAACTGCTACGTGCCTTTGGAAAAAGGGAACCAAACTGCCACGAGCCCTTGCAGGGCCTACAATGGCAAGGAGTGACTTCAGATAAGATATGACCAGAGAGCCTTCACAGTTCTCACAAGCCCTAGTGAAGAAAAAAATATATTTAACTATTGAATTATTGAACACAACACTGACTACTTGAAAATACCAGGGTTTTGTTTTTATGAGTTCTTTATTTTTTGTGTGTGTGTGTGTGTGAGCATTTGTGCTTTTTTTTAATTGAACTTAAATCAAAAGGTTTTTTTAACTGAACCTTCCTGAAAAATCTTGCAAGAGCTTTTACTCTTGTGTCTGTGTAATTAGTGTTCAAACCAATTTATAAAGTTCCAGTGCAGGGGCAGAAATGTTATTGATTAATAGTTTAACTTCATACTGGAGAAGATTGTCTTGTTTCTTGGTCTACGCACTCAGAGAATTCAGAGTGCTTGAAGACACTGACTTTGGACTGAATAAAAGATTTTAAGCATGAAGACTTTTAAACAAATAACTATACCCTCAAAGAAGGCATTGTAAGTTTACTTACACAACATACTGCTTTGAGAAAAATCAAATCAAATTTTAATTGTGACTTTGTTAGATGAAAGATTTCTTCCTCAATATAAATATAAAATTAAATTGATAAATTGAATAGAATGAAGAACAAAAAAAGCCAAACGAAAGCTAACAACAGCAAATCAAACTCATTCCCCTTCATTAACAGCTGTGAACCTTTCTAATAATCAATTAGCAGAATGCTTTGATAAGAAGAACAAAAGATTGTTTAGAAGCATCATCATTGTCATGTGACGGTAAATAGTGGTCTAGGTGTACGGCACTTGGCAAAATTCCTTACTTCTTTAAAAAGAGCATGGCCTATATTCATATTCCTATTCCATTTGAGGGAAGCTGTGCTATTATGCAAAGTAGCTCTTTTAATGAGGATGAAGACATCAGAGAGTGAAATACCGACAATATCATTGTCACTTTTCTCATTTGTCAGAATCTTCTCATTTTATCAACTCCCACTTTCTAGCATGAATAGAACCAATATTTCTTGCCATTAAATTTGGACAAATGATTTCCCCCTTTTTTTTTTTTTAATTAATTTTTATCTTAATTCTTAAACAAGACTCTAAATCTCCCCTCTTCTTTTGTCTGTGTTTCTCAGAATCCTTTTGTCTATTTTCTGTTTATCTAACCTAAGCTTACTATCAGTCACCTAAAGACATCCATTTGTCTGCTCTCTGGTTTCAGCCAGTGAAGGGAAACAATTCTTCCCAAAGGGCTATTCTTTCATTCTTAATATATTTTTATAAAGAGCCTCTGCAAGTACAAATTTCTTTGTATTAAAAGGGACTTAACCAACTAGTTCAAACTTCTTCACGTGATAAAGTTGGGTGAGATTAACCCAAATGCAAGAAGTATTTTTCAATTGTATTTATGATGTTATTTCTTACTGGACCAAAACTGGTATATCCCCTTGTCTCTTGTTCAAATCTGTCTTTTTTCATCTTTTCCTTTGAGCAGCTACCATCTTTTTCAGTATAACGTTTACCACATCACCAGGACAAAATCAAGCAGGCTACCCATGATGAAGCAACTCAGTCTGTGTTCTTGGCTCATTTGAGATAAATTTCAATGTATAAGGGACATTCTCAAACATGAAAAGCAGCATGGAAAATTACACCTCAATTTTAAATTATTTCAAATATTTATTTTTTGTGATTAAATACAATTAATAATTAACACTATCATTAGTTGCACAATGGTAGCATACTTGAAGTCTGATTTGAATTGTACTCAAAATAAACAAGAATTCAAAATAAGTTGAGTTAGTACATTCTCTGACGTAGATTAAAAAAGAAAGAAAGGACAGGTCTTCACAAAATTCAATGATCAACTTATTTTTACAGACAAAAATAGAGGAGGTTTTTTTTTGTAATGTAAAAAATAACAAAGAATGATTATCAATCATCTAAATTATCTGTACACAAAGTGAGATAAAGAATAATTCAAGGAGATATAGAAGTCATTAGATGTCAGATAATTCTATCTCATTAGCACAATAAAAACTTAGTTTGATGTTTCACATCACTTGATCATCAGAGAGCAAGATCCATAAATAATTGATAAAAACAGAAAAGCTAGAGATTAGGGCAAACACTTATTTCCAAAGCTTTAAAATGCCAATGGAATTGGAATTTGAGAAAATAGAGAGCTTACCTTGTTTATAAAATATAGCTTAAAAAAAATAAAGAAAAAATGGATGCTAAAGTTGTTCAAACTTTTTGCACCCTAAGATGTACCTGTAATATTCAGGCATCCGTTCCTATGCATTTCTGAAAAACCCTTAGGGCACTTTTTGGAATTTTAGCTGGATATATGCTCTTAATTTTGACCAGCTCAGTAATAAATACACCCTTTATGAAAGTGAGTGCTACATTATGAGACAAAGTGTTGAAGAACTTAGCCAGAGGAAAAGGCACACTTGATCTTCTTGCTATCAAAGTTATTACTGAGAGCAGAAGGAGGGAATCTTGGTGCTGTGACCAAAATAGGTTGAATATAATATAGACAGCTAGAGTGTACTTGAAGTTGCCAGAAAAATCAAAGCAATGGTTGTAATAAAGGAAATATTAAAATAAAAAGAAAGAAAAAAAAAGAAAAACAAAAGAATCAAGGCTGTTTTCTCAACAATCTATCTGGTAGAATAAAATAAATTACTTCATCAAAATGAGGAAAGGAATATAAGTGACCTTGTACAGTTTTATGAGAGACACATGCCAAAATATTTTTATTTGTCAAAAATATAATGCATAAGTTTTAAATTTTAATGCAACTTTTGTACCTAAAAATGCCTCACATTATCAGTGCCTAGCTTTGAAGATATGACTTCATATTCCAAAGTAATAAAATAATCACTGATAGGGAGAATATTTTGCTTTGACCCTTGTATTTACAGAATAGTTGTCGTGAGGCCTCAGTCATATGAACATAGCAAAAGTTAAGCATGTTTTTTGGTTTTTTTTTTTAATTATCATTTATTTATTTAAAATTTTCAAGATATTTTTCTACTGTACTTTTCTGTATGTTGAGAAATGTTTGGAGAAAGCATGTCCCAAGTTGGACCATTATATTTTTCAGATACTTGAAGGAATGCAATTCAGATTCAATGCATGTGGTAGAATATTATACAAGCAATTACACTTTTAGGGGTAGTCCGTATCTAGAGTAAATGGAAGTTTTTGAAACCATCTTCATCATGCATCAGATTAAGGCAAGAACAAAGAAAATTTTACAAAATTCAAACACAAACAAGAAAAGATAGATGCATTTTTACAGGAGATGAAAATAAAGCAAAAATTTAAAAAAAAAAAAAAAAAACAAAACCCAACCTTCTTATACAACAGACAAGCTTTTAATAAGACTCTAATTCTGTAAATCTTGCAAGCCTGTAATCCTCAGGGCTTTTATTTTATGATGGCCAGTTTTATGCCTCATGCTTTCTGTTCATGTTACTTATATTGTTTTGAAGTATTAAAAAGCACAAAATCTAGACTGACTCAAAACAAGAAGCAGCTTGAATAGATTGACACCTGTGGTACCAACAATCAGAATCATAAAAAAAACAAGGGAGGATTTTAGTAGCTTTTGGCATTCCATGTATCTCAGATGATAGTTCTGCATCACTCATTATCAACTGACCATCCAGTTGGAAATAAATGAAAATACTTTTTCAAATAAAAGTCTGAATATATTAATGTATCTGTCATTCTTTTACCTGTTCTGTATGTATATTTATATGTATATATACTGATTCAAATTTATATTTTCTCTTTTCTCTTTTCTCTTTTCTCTTTTCTCTTTTCTCTTTTCTCTTTTCTCTTTTCTCTTTTCTCTTTTCTCTTTTCTCTTTTCTCTTTTCTCTTTTCTCTTTTCTCTTTTCTCTTTTCTCTTTTCTCTTTTCTCTTTTCTCTTTTCTCTTTTNGATACTCCTAATATATGTATATATATTAATTCAAATTTATATTTTATCTTTTCTCTTTTCCTTTCACTTTTTGAATGAATGAATTAATTAATTAATGTTGCAATATTACTCTGAGTCACCTACGATGTTTTTTAAAAAGGTGAGGTGGGATTCTGCAGCTAAATACTGCATCCAGATGCTTCTAACAGCACCACAGAGCAAGACCCAGCTAAAACCCAAGATTCTATGTCTGTTAGGTGTCTGCCACAACCATTTTTCCAGTTTGGAAAGTAATGGTATCAATGGCATATGTTTGACAAATATAAGCAGAGAAAGAACATTTAATGACAATTTCATAAGTCCATTTATTTTCCATTTATTTTTTGGCTTAAGTTTTCAGAAATACATAGCACTGGATCCAGTTTTACAGCATGAATAGATGAGAGTAGATGACAGAAATCCAGCTAAACGTGTCTTGTGTTAAAATACTTTGCAGTCAGATGGAAAAATTGTCTATGTATATTTTCCAGATCTTTTTTACCTGATTTCCCTAAGCTATTTTCAATTAAAGTGATCACTGTAATACAAGGACATGCAATGTATAGACTAAACATGAATAAGACAGCTTTCTGTCACAGCAGCAGGTAAAATCTTAATAAAACTTTCCTGCTGTGAAATGTAAAATGTATCCTTGGGAAATTAGCTGACTAACTTAAGGAATAAAATATTCACATTTAGTCTGAAACAACGACTTTATGTACAGAATAGCAAAGACTGCAATTTAGAGAAAAGGAGAGCTTCATTCCATAATTAGTATTAATTTTGAAAGCTAATCAAAAACTTCCTTGAGCACATTGGACACTCACCATGCAAAAAGGTAGATTTCCAAAGGAACAAAACTAAACTGATTCAATTATTGTAAGAATACAGAATTTTAGAAAATTAAAAAAAAAAAAAATCCCCTATTTAGTAATTGTAAAACAGCATTTAAAGTGATGTAATCTGGGACACATTTTGACTGAAATAGACATATTTGATACGTATGTATCTATCCATCTACCTCTCTTCAAAGATACAATTATGAAGGACATGTGTCACGTTGCTTAGTGTAAATTAACTTATATTTCATTCTGATAGCAAAACATTAAAAACTTATATATAAGCCAGAACAAAAATAAAACTCATCTTTGATATAAGTCCAAGTTCTTTTCAAACACAGCTTATATTAGTTTGTGACTTTCTGTTCATTATTATGATATAAAAAATATTTATATGAGATAATAATCATATCTGTAATTGAATGTACATATTTAAGATTGATTTTGTAATCAGAAGCCAAAACAACACTTCTGTCTAGTTTAGAACTTTTAACTGCAAGAAACAGTGGCTTGAAAGCAAATTTAACTTTGCAGATCCTGGTAAAAGGCTGACTTTGAAAGTATAAAGCGTGATCCAAATAACAATCTTTATGGAATAATTCAGTTATCACAACCCATGGTTTCCATGACAAACATCCTAGCTCTAGGTACATCCAGGGGGATACTGTACTTATTTAAATTCTTTTCTTAAAATGAAATATTTGCCTTTTTAGTTCTCTGATAAGACTCCCTCACATTTCATTATCTGATTGTACAGAAACTAAGAAAAGAGGAAGTAAAGTTCTCTTTTCATGTAATGAAAAAACTATGTTAAAACATTCAAGGACATCTGATTAATTCATGGAGGAAACTGCTGTACTAAACTATAATAGACATATATGTAAAATACAATATTTGAACATGCTCTGTCTTTACAGAGTGGTAATTGACTTTACAGTAATCTGTTTAACAAAAGAAAGAAAATGAAATTGATCAATTCTATTTAGAAAAGAGAAAAAAAGAACATATTAAATAGGCTTAACAAAGGAATAAATCACTGACACATGATCGCAAAAGTAAAGGTATATATGAGTGGGTTTCAAAGTCTAAACTATCCATGTTTCTGAGATTCAATTTCCTCAAATTTTTCATAACTGCCTCTGAAGAAAATATCTCTATATACCACAGCAGACAAATAGTAGGTTTCCTGTTTTAACTCTGACCAGGACTCAGGAAAAAGAAATAAGTAACTCTCTATATTTAATGAAATGTCTGGGTGAAAAAAAAAACAAAACAAAACAAACCAAAAAAACCCAAAAAAAACCCAAAACAACAAAACAACAAACAACAAACAACAAACCAAAACTCTCTTTTTTTATTGAGTAAAAAAAAAAAAAAAAAAGAAATTAATTATCTTTATGAAGGAAGAAAATCATTAATCTTTTCAACTAGAGTTGGTTTTCGCCAAATTATCTCAGTTTGCAGAGGGACTATACTTCAGCAGAAAAGAAAGATGATGAATATATGTACAATTTTTAATATTTTTTCCTGAACCACTTGATCTTATATAGTAATCAAATTAGCCTCTAGCAGACACAAAGGACAGATTTATCTGTTTAAAACTAATGTGACCAGATACACCTGAGGCCATTCAAGACATTTCCCAGCTGTTAGTAGATATGACACATGGGCTAAAAAAGATTCACCCTGTCTCTCTAGCAGCAGTTAGAGGCAAAACTGGATACTTGAGAGTGTCTAAGATGTTGCTGTGATCACTTTTAAAAATTGTAAATTAGGGTGTTTTCCCAATGAATTATCAAGTGTTATTACCAAGGCATACATAGTGAGTTTCTGAATGAGGAGCAGCTGACTCCAGGCAAAATTATCTCTGACAGAAGGAACTAAAAAAAAAAGGGAAAAAACTCTACAGCATATGATTTATATTGTATAGATTTAGATTTATGTTTTATAGAGTGACAAGATAGCAAAGAATCATACTATATTATAGAAAGGCTAAATCTTGACCTTGAGATAAGGCATCTGTAACCTTTAGAATAAGATTAATGTGGTTATCTGTATAGAAACCAAATGTTTTTATTTATTTTCAAATCAAAATTTGTTCAATGGACCCTTTCATCTATTCTTCTTTAGGGCAATACAAACTACAGAAAGATCAGCTGAGGCTTGGAGATAAAAAAAATAATCTTGGTCTGTAGGGAGGGGGATGCCAGCAGAACCTTCTGAAACAGATTTTAATTACATTCTATTTGTATGGTCTGCATATTCTGATCTCTTTAGCAAATGTTAGGAATATGATTGCTTTGCAAATTTCTGGGAAATTAATTTTAGTCAGTATGACACTAAATATCTGATATGCACAGATCCCATGAGGAAAAGCAATCACTAAAGAGAGAGAATTGTGTTGTAGGACCGGTAGTTAGGTAATCTAAGAAACAAGGGCAGTAGTCTGTTTAATGGTATTTCTTCCTCACAAAAACTGGTTTTATTTCTGGCATGACAAACACGAGGTCACAAACATTTCCCCTGTAACACTGAGAAATCCCTTTGGCAAATAAAAAAACTTTACCATGCATCAAAAATGTATGTGTGTTTATCTACAGGATACCACTTTATGTTCAAATGAAGAGGGACAGAGACACTGGAATAGATGCAAGAGATTCTCTTTCACAAGCAGTTTATTAGAAGTCATTATGTTCAATTATGGTCACAGAGAGTAAAGAAAACTCGGCAGTTGAAATCTGACTATACAGCCTGGATATAACCCTTTCCTCTTTATCTTTTCAATGGTTTCCTGGGCAAAGTCCTGGCTTTGTTCAGTGAATTTTCCTGCCAGGTTTTGAATCACACATAGCCTGCCAGGCCTCTCCTAACACACATCTGCTGCTGTACTGATTCCCCTCAGTAACCTGCTGCTCTATCAGATGCTGGCTGAAGTTACTGTTCCTGCCAGTGCAGGACATGCTGAGACTGTGCCCGGCAGCTGGGCCAGCCCCAACTGTGGGACTTTGCCATTGCTGCTTCTGCCTGCTTTCCAACCAGTGGCCAGAATTTCCTGCTGCAACCCTTCTTTTGTTTCAAAAATACCTAAAACCACTTCTGAATACACAAAACCACTTCTTTCTTTTTCCTGTGCAAAAAGCCTAAAGAGTGAGGTACCTTTGTTAATCATGTTGAATTAATTCTTACCTATCTTCCTATATGTGTCCCCTGCCTTTGGTTCTTGTTTTGGCTCTATCTCCTAATCTGAATATAAAGATGCTTGGATTTTCATTAGAATTTAGCACTGCTAGGCTAATGTAGATAAAAAAGAATTGATTAAGCACTACTCTGGCATGTGCATTATGCCCAAATTTTATATTTGCAATACAGTTACAGTTTTGAGTTGAAGAATCACAAAGCTGCTGTTTTGTTTTCCACTTATTAAAACTGGAAAAGTTTCCAGAAGCTGAGAGATCAAGCAGCTATCTGTCTTCAAAGAAAGACACTCCACTGTGTGCCAACAGCCACATCACTCTGATGAAAAGCTATAATGTTGAGCTGACAAAGCTACACCTTGGCACACATTGCAGCAATGTTATTTCCCACCAATTTCTATACTTAGTAAGAAAAATTTTGTTTTCTTGGACCTAATGCAACATCAAATCATTTTTTTTCTTCCAGCAAGTTAGTTGCTCAGTTAGTGGTTATTCAAGTTATATTTGACGGCATGAGAGAGTGGAAGAAACAATTTTCTGAAAAATAATTTGTAGAGTAAGCATTTTTGGAACAGTATTTGGTCAAATAAATTTCTTATGGAAATCAGTGTTAAAGAAAAAAAATGCAATTATTTACACACACACACACACACACACACACACACACACACACACTCTAATTTGGTGTATACATGTATAAATTTATCTATGTCTTTATTTAGTTACATAAATGGGTA
The DNA here is from genome assembly GCA_013397295.1 of Polioptila caerulea. NCBI lineage: Eukaryota > Metazoa > Chordata > Aves > Passeriformes > Certhiidae > Polioptila > Polioptila caerulea. The sequence goes on from VYXF01000684.1 coordinate 99,865, forward strand.
AATTCCTCAGAGGTTAAGCATGATTCTATACTATAGAGGTTCATAGAGTGTGCAGTTTAAATAACATATAACCTTGTGACAGATCACAGCATATATTACCATAACTATGGTTGCTCAAGAAGTTAAAAAATTTAGCTTTTCATTATAAAATTCTGCATGGCCACATATTTCAGCACAAATTCAATTCAGTCTAAATAACACATTTGTTGCTCTTACTGTCTGGTTTAGGTAGGTTTATTACTTCTGGAGTGCTAGCAATATATTTTATAAGGAAAGATATAAGAAGAAGAAGAATATGTCCTAAGATTCTATTGCAAATTAGAGTTACTGCTGTCCTAAGGCCTTAGATGTTCTTTTTCTTCCCAGGAGGGAAATCTTTTTAATGGGATTCTGTGAAAAATCCCTGCTGGACATGTGGGTCATATGACTACAGGAATTGAAATTGTCAACAACATGCATTTTAAAAATACATTTTCAATTCTCTCTGTTTGTGTAATGGTTTTGAGCCTTCAGGCTTTTTCCATTTTCAAATGTTTACTTCTTCTAGCCTAAGTACTGGAAACTATACTCTTTTATTCATGACAGCAGAAATGCCTCTATCACTAAATCATTCTAGAATCTAGGAATTCAGGAAAACATGGCTGAGTTTATGTACATGTATTTCATAGGTATTTATAAGTAATATACATTACCATGTATAGATATCTATTCTAAACATTTTAGAAATATATACCTACAGGCCATATCTATTAATACAACTCTCTCTCTTCCTCAGTAATAAGTTTCTCAGCATCACCACTATCACCTTGGAAACATTTTTGGTTCATAATAAAAATCTGCTTTATGCAGTAAATCAATATAAGTAATTAAAATGAAAAACAGAGAAGAATCTTGATTTGAGTTTGAATTTTTCCTTTGTTTTCAGATAATTTTTGTAGTTTTCTAGGTTCACACTATTCCCAAATCATAAAAAATCTGCGAAAAAAAAGATTATCATTGTCATGAATTATCACGATCATAATGCTGATTATGACTGCTATTTGATTGTGCCCCCTGTATGCTCTCTGAGCTCAGCCAGAACACTCCTGGTCTCAGCATATCACCTCTCAGCTTGTTCTGTGTTTTGGCAGAAAAGAAACTGCTTTCAGAGAAGCATCTATTATTATTTAGCAAAGAAAACCAAAGACTGGAGTTTTATTTTGAAAAAAATTCTTTTTTAATTTCTCTTCTGAGAAATAAATATTTCAGTATTGGCCTTAACAGTTTGGAAGAGTAGACAAGATTCCAGGAGTGCAAGTTTTTTGCTCTACCTATAGTATGTGAAAAAATTCAAGTTATTTTCCATAAATTTTTTTCCCCATATTCACTGGTCATCACAAATTCATCCTGACATTGTTAGATCATGAGGATACAATGATTCAAACTTCCTGGATCTAAATTTCTACCTTTTTTGCATTTGATTTTTACATTATACTTTTCCTAATATGTAAATGTGTAAATGTTTTTTTTCTGTGACATATGTACACACACACATTTTGGCATATCACAGGTTCCTACAGAGATTTGAAAACTTTTGATCTAAACTTGTGGTTTCTGAAAAGAAGAATTGACTTCATGTCCTGAAATTATAATATTTTGACTAAGTTGTATATAATATTCAGACTGTCAGATGGTGTCTTCCATAATTGAGTACCCTTCCAAAATTTCTTTCAAAGTAGGTTAGAGTATCTGATAGGCAATAAATTATAATGAAGTGAGCTTTGTCACTGAATTCATAATGCGTCTGGTCCTTTGGTGCATAATTTTAGAGCAAGATGCCAGATATTCATTTAATTGAGACTGAATATGGTTGATAAAAAACTCCTTATGAAAATGTATTGTTTTGACTGCTGCTTTAAAATTGCACATTATGTAGACGTTAAATTAAACTGAACAGGATAATTATTGATTTTTAATTTGTTTTAATGTACTTATAATTTTTTTTCCATGGATTGACTAAATTAATTTGTGATGTAAAAGTTAAATTCATTTTGACGGAGAAAAAGGCATTCCAATGTGGAGCTCTGAAAAGTGTTTATTCACTAATATTTAGTTAGGGTGGACTTATAAAATACTTTGTAGGGAATAGTAACATCCAGATCATAAAAATAATTTGATAACTATTTTTTCTGTTGCTAAAGTGCATTCTGAATATATTGTGTAGGTACACACAGCATCCTGTTTTGCCTGAAATATAATTTATTTCATGAACCTCATAAAATAACATGGAAAATTTCAGATTTGGTATTACTTCTGTTAGACATACCCTGCAACTAGTCCTTTAGAGACAAAAACTCTCATTGGATCCAATTTGCATATTTTTGTCTTGTTCTGCATTATAAAAGGAAAAAATCTGTGGAAGCTGAGATGCAAAATTTTCATCAGGAAAGATCATTCTTCAATGAGTTTTATAGTTTTGAGGTCTTATTTTCTCTAAATTCTTGATGTCTAACTCTTTTTCAGCCAAAACTGCAGTATCACTGATAAGATATTAAGTTCAAGACTCACTATCACCTTTCGTGGCCTTATAAGTTTACTTTGATGTGCTGCCCATTCTTTCTGAGACAGATCTATAAACAGAAAGATATTGCAATGCTGAAAATCAAGACGATGAAAGAAAAAGAAACAATACTCACCTTTTCTAGTTATAGGATTGTTATTTAAATTATAGGATGCTCTATGAATCTCTGAGTGCTTGAGAAACCACATGCTTACACAGCTACCATGTCACAGTGATTCAAGACTGAAGGGCTGCCAGCGTTCTGTAGTCTCTTTCCTCGGCAGGGCCAGAGGTCTGCAGGGGTTTCCCAACAACTCTGGATGATGGCAGTGCCCATAACAGGGGTCGAGGAACAGACACAAAAGAAAACATTTAATGAGGTCAAACATGTACTAGCCGCATTAAAGATCGGGACATTTTCCATGGCATTTTCTGCTAGTTATAACATAGAACATGTGTTTTGTTATCCAACAGCACTTCAAACAACGCACATTTTAGTCTGACCTAGTTGAAGTTCCCCCTTTATGATACTTATCAATCCTTCATAAAATACTGAGGAATTTTCTATAATGACCGTTTGCCACTTCCACAGATCCCACTGCATTTTCTGAGGAAAAAAATTAAAATCAAAAGAAATGTAGCCATTCTTATCAGAAAAGTTCATTTAGGTTTCTGTGACCTGCAAGCTTGTACACACACATATACAGAGCAAAGCATGTGCACGCACATGCGCACACATTTTCACACCTTTTTTGAAAGTTGAATTCCTCAGCCATGTGTTGTCCATGTGTATGCATACCTGAGGAATAGCAGTTAATTTATGTGCAGCTAGGCACAATTCGATTATCGTGGGGATAACCCCTCAATCAAGTCTGGCCTCGGATGCCTGAAGAGAGAGGCAGGGATGACAATGGTGAAATGCTTCTGCTTCCTGACTTTGGTGGCTTGTGGAAACCAAGCGTACAGCTCTCCTGAGCCAAATTCATGGGGTAAGAGCAGTCCAGTGCTCAGAACTCACATATTACTCATCTTGTAGTGCAACCCACGTGTAACAGCTTTGCATAACTGGGTTTCAATTCTATGGACCATACAGGCATTTTTAAAATAATCCCTAATTTTATATTTCTTTATATATTGAATGATGTGAACGCATATTATATATTGAATGCACATTTCATGCACTAGGTTATTAACACAGGTAATTGAAAATCTGAGAGAGTAATGCAATACTTTTCCTTTTATTTGTGTATTTAGGTTTCTTCTATTCAAAAAGTAGTTTTATGACAGTGCACAACAAATTCTGATCTTGAATAAATTGGAATTTAAAAGGAAATACTGGGGGATTTTAAAATTAGTTTTGCTACTTAAAAACATTGTCACCCTGACAGTAGAAATAAAATTATGGTGAGGGAAATTTAGTCATCATGATATAAGCTGAAATGTAATATTTTGAGGGATTCCAGCCACTTAGCTTGAACTACAAATTTTGGATTCAAAAGGAAAACTGTTTTTAAACAAAATATCTTAATATCTATTATTACCCTAAAGTTTTTTGTTAAAACTTCTAGTCTATTTCTAAGTGGGAATGATTGTGGTAAGACCAAATTCCAGATTCAGCTGCATCCCTGTACAGCCTGCAGAATACAGATGATGTTTGCTGTTTTCAAGGCTTTGAAAAAACAGCCTCCAGCAAATACCACAAACAGTATCACAGAGGTGATAAACACAAATTCTTTAATTCAGTTCAAGATAAAATCTGCCCAACAAGGGATAGATTAGGACGACCCCTCATTTAGCTGGTTTGTGCCTTGTCCCATGCAGGACCTTAGTTGAACTTCAACAGACCACACATCTAAGGAAAGGAAAATTAAATGGGCAAAACACAGTAAAAAGTGGAATCCACAACTAGCATTAAGCCTTTCATGTTCAAGGCCACTTTGACATGGGTACTATATATGGGCAGAATTTAAAATCTCAAAGCTGGGCTACAACATCAGAAGAAAAACTAATGGCCAACTTGCTTTATACATGATTATCCCAGTAGATTGCTCAGTTTAAAGACGTCCAGAAATGCTGACTCCCAAGCCTTTATTTTGGCTCAAAAATCTGCTGGCAGTGGGCAGTGCATTCCTCTACTTGGCCACCAACTAACAGTGCTAAAATTTTGTGAGCCACACACTCTACTCCTCCCAAGTGGGAGAATATCATCCTTTCCTAGTTAGATTCCAAATTTTCAAAGTTAAAGCAAATTATTACATTTTCCTGATACCTGATTTTTGTATTATCTGTTTGTTTCAGTAAGGATTTCGATAACGTTATTTTTTCCTCATTCATTTACTCACTTTTTCTTAATATCTCTCATAATTTTCCAGAAAACAACCCCCAAAAAACATCCTATCTGTTTACACAACCTGTTTATCTATGGACGCCTGTCATTCTACTACCTTTAAATACCAAGAAACATGGACATGTACATTATACTCCAACTGTGTGGGTGAAATACTCATTCACATAGTACAGAGACACCCTTGTCCTAGGTTTTGAAGGCAAAGGAATGGAAAACTGTATCACTTAAAAATATTCCAGGAAGATCTAAACTTCTTTAGTATAGAAAGACTCAAGTTGCAATATATATGCTAATGCATGTTAATTTGTGGTTATAGTTGACAAAAAGGACATTGACTCAGTACCAAAAATTATGTTGACTTTGTGTTGCAACACAACAGTAAATGTTTGAGACAAACATGCTAATGGGCTTATACCTGGTCTGCTACAGTGTACTTAATCTATGGTTTGTTCTTCATTTAGCTAATGAACTGAAAAATCAACTATTCTGAGAGGTATTTAATATAGATGAGATGACTGAAGTTACCACTTCTCTATTAGTTACAGAAAGATCTAAGAAGAGAGCAGACATTGAACTTCATGCTGCTTAAGCAAAATGAAATAAAGCCATCATTTTTCTATTGAAAAAAGTAATAATGCAAAAAACTTCTTGCTGATTTTCTTCACAGAGAACTAAGTCTTCAGGCAATAGGGTTTTTTTTCACAGCAACACACCTAGGAAAATGCATTCAGTGCTTTTTGTGCCATCTTTGCTCCTACTTTCTATAAAATCTGGACAATTTCACTGTCTCATTTTCATATAAGACAAAAGTTCTAGATATGAACCAAGTATTCTTACACTTTGGTTTGCCTAGCTTATTCATTCAGGTGTTAAAGAGTGCTGGCTCTTGAGTATCATTGAAATACAAATGCATTTTTACTAAAGATTAATAAAAATATCCTTTTTAAAATTCCCATCATACACAGAAGTTTTTTTAGTTTTTAACAAAAAATAATTTTCCAATTCAATAATTCAAACCCAGACCAAACTGAATCCCCTCTCACAGTGTATATGATGGAAAAAAAAATAATATATAAATGAGAGGATTACAAATGCTCTGAGAAGATTAAGAAGAGGAGCTCACATTTAAAAATATCTCCTTCAAAGTTAATGTGAGTAGGTAAAAATAGGATTAATTATAAATTTTTAAAGAGAAGTAATTACACTTATATGAGTTAAGTCTTTGTTTTTATGTCAGACTATTGCAGATTTGATTTACTGGTTTTTGCTGTCTTATTTTCCTTGTTACATCAAAACCATTTGTTCAGTGATTGTTGTGTACCAATATTTATTTCCCAATTTTTTTCCTTTTTAAGGAGACAAAAATTATGTAAGTTATGGACTGAAGATTAACAGTTAAGAAACCTCTAAATTACTGCTCTTTGAAAAAATAAAATAGAACAATTTAGTCCAAGAAAATGAAAAAACAGATTGCAATCTTATGAAAAGGTTTCCATTTCAAAGTGAAAATCTTCAAAATCTAATAATCAGGTTTTTTTGTTTGTTTGTTTGGTTTTTTTTTTTAAGTTGTGTATTTGGAGGAAGGGTTTTGTAAGTCCTTGAAAATGTAATCCAAATTAATAAAAAACACAAACACTACAAAACCATGAAATTGGTAACACTGTAAAGATTCTCTCCTGCATAGATCTGGAAGCTGCTATGCTTTGAGAAATTCAAAAGGTCTTCAGAGCACAGCAAGAAATCAGGCAGATTGCCTCCACTGATTCATGAATTTTTAGAGTCTCTTCACATCAGGGAAAAGAGTGCTTATTTGCCTGTGAAGGGAATAACCATAAGCAAAAAATAGAATAAAATAAAATTTTAAAAAACGGAAGAGAAAAAGAGTAAAATCAATTAGAAACCCAACATTGGAGAGGGCAACTTTAAGCAGCAAATCCCTTTCATAAACAACTAACCATCTGTTATCCAAACAACAGCATAACAAAGTATAAAACAAGTAGGAAAAGGACCTTTCTTTCAGATTCTCAGGTCACTTGGGAAATTATAAATTATAAGATTTAAAATATATTTATAATATAACTGCAAAATACAGTTGGGAATGTCACCAGTGAGCTGGGTGCAGGGGCAGAGTTACCCTCAGCAAGTGATTAAAAACTGCTTGCCTCTTTAAAGACATGCTTGCCACATTAAAAACACAGCACAAACATAAATTTGACTGAGAGGAAAAGAAAGAATGTTTTTAAACTGCAAAAGGAAAAATTTATATTCACTTTAAGGAAGAAATTTCATTAGAATGGTGACATACTGGAAGATGTTGCTCAGAGAATCTGTTTAAGCTCCATCCCTGGAAGTGTTGAAGACTGGACAAGGCTTTGGGCAATCTGCTTTACTGTAAGATTTCTCAGCCCATAGCAGAACCTTTAGATTAGACCATCTTTAGAGATCCTTTCCACTCCAAACCATTGCGTGATTCTATTAAACATGTTTTCAAGGGGAGAAAATTGGAGAGTAGGGAAAAAAAATACCAAGGAAACAGAAGGAAAATATCTTCCACTCTCAAAGTTGGTCTTCTGATGATCATATAATTTATCATGATTTTCCAATGCATTGTATTCTCTGAGTCAGCTCCAAGCAAAACAGTAGCTGAAGGAAATATTTTAAAGTATCAGATAGTCACTGAGAGGTAAATGACATTACTTTAATTAAAGACACAATCCAATATTCTAAGTCACTGAGAGGTAAATGACATTACTTTAATTAAAGACACAATCCAATATTCTATTATATACCAACATCTCCCAAATTTACCTAAATTTCTTCCCCCCCTTCCCCTAGATTTAAGAAAAGTTATGTGGAGACCCTGCGCTATAACTCACAGTACTAGATTAAGGTTTGGACCCAGTTCTTAACACAAGGAAGGGATTGTTATATATATAAATCTACATATTATTTACATTCAGACATAATATTCTGTTTGCAATTCCTAAATGTTCTGAGTTGCATGATATATAAATATTTCCAAGAAAAAGATAGCAAAGACAGGGTAATATTTGACAGTTTGCTTCTCAGATTCCAAATCTTACATAGCAGTCACAACAGATTTATTGAGCTTTAGGTCTAACTTTTCATATGCTTACTAGTCTTAAAGTTTTTTTAGTTAAAACAAAGAAAAAAACCTAAACTTGCAATCAAGCAGATGTTTAACACAGTAGTGAGCTATTTCACTGTGGTACAAGATTGTTAGTATGGTTATTACAGTACTACTGGGACAGCTGCTTCTGGCCTTGCTAAAGCAAAATCTCTGTTAGAAAACTTCTAGACTCTGAAGTGTATACCTGTGATATGCATAGAATTTCCTACGAGCCAGATAGATAAAAAAAGTACAAATAGAAAAATGAAATTGCACAAAAATTATATGGGATATGGTACTGAACACCTAAATAAAATACAAAAGATACATAAACATCAGCTAGATTACTTTTGTGTTCATAAACACAAAATTTATCAAGGTTGCAACAGATAAAAATATATGTGGCCAAATTTTCAAATATGCTAGTAACAGTCATAAATTTTACAAATATTATGTTCAACTTATAAAATAAGATTTCTTAATTTCTCTTTATTTTTAATGAATGCAACAAAGACTTCATAAATATTTTCAATATAACTTGTTTACTGTTTTCATCTAAAGCAACTAAAGGAAATAAAATACTTTAACTTCCCTAAATAAACAAATTTTATATGCAAAGTTATTGTTGGAGCAATAATTGAAATATTTAACTCTTCTTTTTACAAAAACTGGTTTTGTATATAACTTTGTTAAGCATGAGCCATTTAAAATGAAAATTCCTAATTAGCATGAAAGGTACCTGCTGAATTTATTTGGAAGAAACAAAGAGGTGGGATAATAAATTATCAACATTTGTAAGCAGAATTTCACTGAGGGTTTTAATATTTTATGTGTCAGAGGAGGAAGATCCACTGAATTACCAGTGACATAATTTCTGTAGACTATTAATTCACGTGGGTTTGGTCACTTTAAAAATACTGGGATAAGCTGTTGAGTTTTTAGATAATATTTACTTCAGGATCTTAAAACACCTATATTATGCAGAAATGGGACATTTTGAGACCTCTAATTAATAAAGAGACAACCAGTTAGGAGGCCAATCACACATTGTGCCTCTGGATAGGCATCTCGGATGGAGAAGGAAAGGCCTAGGAAAAAGAAAACCTGAAACTGGAGGCATATCCATAGAGGGCAATGTCATGGAGTATTCAGGGACATCGTGATGCCTGAGACTGGTAACATCAGCAGCTGAGCAGCAAACACCAATGTGACTTTCCATCCGTCTTTGCTAGATTAGAAATTATCTCCCTTGTAGCAGTGTGGATGACCATATAAGTGTGCCTTTGAGGGGAGAAGGGTTCCATTGGAAGCACCTCCACAAAACATATAGAAGACTGACCTCTCATCTGAGTGTAGATCTAGAAAGCCTTCTCAAATTCAGCAATTTTCTGTTCCAGAAAAACAAATCTCAATACAATGATTCAATGACTTTCTAGTCAAGGATCTCCAAGAGGACTGTGACAAATCCCATTAAGTTTTCAACCAGAATCTATGCATTATCTTATTTGAAACAGTTTGCTCATATTTTGTTCAGTAATATGGTTGCCTTCTGGAGGCTGACCTGGAACAGAGACTAGACAGAGCAAGAGGAAAAGTAGATATTTATTAAAAGGCCTCAAAGTGTACACATGGGCCACATAAGAGCCCAGCTGGATCACACCCAAGATGCCCTAAAATGGGTCACAAAATGGACACCTGATCACGAGGTCCCACACCTTTATAAGTTCTGGTCCATCAGCATATTAGAATTAATTGTCCAGCCATAGCTTCAGGTTATGAAGCTCCATCCTCCTGTTTTTTTCTTCTCAGTCCACCACTGTTTTCATTCTTGGGCCTGAAAGTTGTCCTTGGTATCAAGGTAGAGTAGGAATTGTTTTGTCTCTCTACTCTGTGAAGAGAACTCAGTAGCACTTAATATGAAACCTAAAGCTACCCACTAGAACAACACAGAATCTAAAAAATATAAAAGCTAAAACCTAAGGCATCAATATGAACTGTAATCTTACACCTGCTGATAGCACACTTGCTAGTCCCATTTTGACAAGGCAGAGACAAAGTGCATTATGTAGAATACAGCTGTTTTATTTCACAATTACATGTTTCTATTTGACATTGTATCATGTCAGGGCCAAATTAGTGCCTTGCATGTGAAGATCGTAATATGTCTTTTCTTCTTGCAAGAAAATAAATCTGGAATAAAACAATTGCCTTCATTGGAGACAAGCAGTTTTAAAATAGAAATCAGAGGCACCTTTGGAGTATATAGGTTGGAGGAAACATTGAATGGGTTACTAGCAGTTGAAAGAATATGATTTTTTTTTTCTAATCAGAATTTATTGCTATTTATGTTACAGTAGGAGTTTTCTTTCAAAATATATTTTATTTTCTCCTTCTCACTCATAATTTCAGAGCTTAAATGGTGGCAAAATATCTTATCCAAGCAGTAAGAGGTTGGGGTGAGAATTTCTCTTTAATTTTAGTGAGGAAAAAAAAGGATTTGTTGTTAACATAGTACAAGCCACAGTTTCCTGATGAGTTTGCTGCTACTCTATAAATATGTTTCCCTATAAATGTTCACTTCATGTAAACAACTTAAAACAAGACTTAAAACAAGATCTATTAATCAAGCTGAAATTCTAGTAAGTGGGCAGATATCTGATTCATAATGCAGAAGATATAACTGTCCTCCCTTACTAGATATTACAATATTTCCACTTACTAATGAAATATCACAAATGCAATATCTCATACTGAATAGTCACAAACTTATTTAAATCCCAGATTTTAATTTGTCAGCAATATTCCACGTTGAATTTAGACTAATTTCTAAGTGCACTATGAAACTTAAATTAGATCAAACCAACCTACACTATTTTTTTCCCCTTGGAAACCTGCTGGTAGGAAATTATGTTCTTTGTATCTGACCCCAAGCATGGCATGTTATATATTCCAACATACACCATGAAATTCATTAATATGGAGAGTGTGTTAGGATTAATCTTCTTCTTATATTTTCTACCATTCCCATTGGTATAATGCTATAATTTATACATCTTTGTTCATTCAAGGGAATAAAAAATATTGTAAGCATTATGTACATTTTGTAACAGAAAGTTGAACATACAGACAAGCTACACAGAGAGCTTGAAAATACTGACAGCTAGGGAATGTCTTATATTTAATTTTTCATTCATTTAATTGAAACGACATCTCAAACTTTTTACATATAGCTGATATTGCTGTAATAAAAAAGTTTTCTTGAAAATATGATTTTGCAGTCAGGGAAGGCATTTCCTTGATTTTAGCCCTGTCACATCATTTAAAAATAAAGATAACCTATTTCCATTTTCCCCTAAGATTGCATGAGGTTTAAATGAAGCTGTCATGATAGAAATGTACAATGTGAAGAATAGTCTAAAAGATTATACAAAACTTACACTTATGCTGTGGCTTTGCCATCAAAGGCTATTTGTTCCAATTTTCATACTAGCAGATGATGCAGTGTATGTCACTGTGAGTGGGAAAAAAACGAAAATAGATATGAGAGTGTGTATGGGACAGGGAGAAGAATAATATAGTAGGACTGCTCTAAAATAAGCCCCAAAACAAGAAACCAACAAATAAACTATTCAAACACAATAACCTCCCAAAAAATTACCCTCCTGCAGTCTCCAAATTTAAACAAGTAAAATCCCAATAGAAGGAGTATTTCTGGCATCACTAGGTAACTGTCATCAGCACTTTAAATTTATTTCCCTCAAAACATGATTACCTTTCTGACCTGTCTTTAAATTTGGGGAGTTGTGATGAAGGATGAATAATATGTCTGTGTCCATCTGGGTAATTTAGTTTTCAACATGGACTGTCTCATCAAGTAGCACAATTCCTGGTTGCACCAAAATGAAAACACCTCCTTTTTGTTCCATGAAGCAGATGCTGCTGCTCTGCAGATCATGGTGTTGCTCTAAATTTGTGAGGTAGCTTCAAGCAGCTTATAACAAATATCCTTCATTGTGTGCCTATTAAAGGCACATATCAGATTGTTCTCGTGCCTTAGCTATTCTCATCCTTATGGATGCAGCAATAACAAGTAGAGTTTTCCAGGACAATATTCAGGATCATGTGGTATCAGAGGTTCTAGAAGAGAACAGTCATTTCCTACAGTCTTAAGGGACATTGCACATGGTGTCATCTAGGAGTTGCTGAAGCATCTTGGCCATTGACATGCGAGTGCTAGACCTGGTATCTCAACTAAAAGAGATTTTTGACTTCCTAGAGCAGTAGCTGTCCTGTGAAATGAACCCCATCTTTTGTATCTGAAGGATGACATAAATAATATGTACAAACCTATATAAAACCAGATTTTATTTGTTTTTCTAATATACACACATAACTAATATTAGTAGTTGACAGCATAACTGTTGCTGCTCCAAAATGAAATTATTAAGTGTTCCCTTAGGCCAGGTTTAGGACAGACTGTGTGTTAAGGCAGTCCTTTAAAGTGTGCCTATTTTGCCTACGAATTGAACAGTTTTAAATTACAGGAATACTTAACCTGAAATGTTACATTATTAATTTCAGGTACTTTATCATTACCAATGTTTCCATGGAGACAGGTTTTGGATATTCATTGCAAATTATACTGCTACTGTTCTATGAACTCTGTGAAAATTGTCAGTATTAATTCCATGGATTTTATTTTTGTGTTCCTTGATAAATGTGTTGTGATGCTGGCACTATTCAATTTGCAAGCCAGTATTAGCTACTCTCTTCCAGACTATGTTGCAATGACTCCTGCCAAGCAAGCACTTGAAATATTGTCTCTTCTCCTTGCTAAAACAGTGTAAGCAAAGCTTTTGTAGGAGTAAACACTGAGCTTCAAAGAATAAGAATTACCTCTCTACAGGGTGCATGTCTAAACCTACTTCTACTACAATGTTAAGCTGATGTTTTGTTGAGGCCATAAACTCTATGAAGTAGAAGAGTGCAAAATTCATCTCTGCTAAAATGGAATTCAACCATCATATTTGAAAGGATAAAAAAGGAAATATGTAGCACATAAGTCAGTGACAACTGCTTTTGAGATATTAAAAGAAAGGGAATACTGCACTGTTTTCCTTTCTGTTACGAATTTTCATTTGGGTTGGCTGTATGAAGAAAATTTTTACTAAACTGAAAAGTTAAAACTACAAAGGACTCTGATATTTATAATACAATATCAGAGCTAAACAGACTCTTCAGTTTATTTAGGGGTCTACATTCTACAAAGATATCTCTTTGCATTCTTACATATACTGAGTTCTCTATTTTGCCATACTTTTCAACTAACCAACCAAATAATTGAAAGTGGCCAAGAACAGAAATACTTAAAATTAAGGGTTTTTTCCTAACTTTTTTGATATCACCTAACAGGTTGAAGACATTATTGTAATGGAAATACTTCTAGAACTGTGACACGATTGAGATCGATTTAGCAGAGGGCTCAGATGATAATATCAACTCTTCTTCTTAAATTTATAAAAAAGAAAAATTGTAAAATAAAACCTAAAGAAGCAATGTGACTGTCCCAGATATAATAATAATGTTTAATATGTCCCTTGCAAATATGTCTATTTCCTGTGTTGTATGATTCTTGTCTAGCTAAAAAGTTTCCTGAAATGATTGTGGGAATACTGAATAACACTGTTATCCATCAGTACTTTCATTTGATAAGCATTAGTAAGCAGTAAAATCAGCTTAGAAATTTGATTTATTCAGCAGGGACACTACTAAGGAGAGTAAAAACATTACTGTGAGTGAGAGGTTTTATAAAATGTGTTTTCATTGAACACCAATCTCATTACAACTTTTGATATTCAGACAAAAATGACATATTCTCAAGCAGAAAGATAAAAACTTCTTTCAGGATGCACCTCAAACTGAGAAAAAGAAAATATGTGTGGTTAGATTTCCCTTGTGCAATTAAAAAAACCTAAACCCCAGAAAAACCCCTGTTGATATTTTATTTTGTTTTAAAATGGAATTAAAAAAAAAAATATTTCCTAGCGCAAGAACTGCAATGCATTTGATGGATTTAAGGGAAATTAACTTGCACCAAATCTAAAAATAATCATAATTAATATGTTTAGTACTAACAATGAGAATCACATTCTTTAAATAGGATGATATGTAGTTATGTATATTTACACTTTGATATCTAAAGCAGGATTTACTGTTATAATTATGTCTCTCTAAGAAAACTTGCAACAAATACTGAAAGCAAGAAGCCCTAAGAAGCTTCTGTTTAAATTACAACTGAAACATATCCACAGGAAAAATAAATACTCCATCTTCACATCACACACAGTAGCCAAACAAGTACACTTTTCTTTTTTTCCACAGGTAGACAGGTAGATTTCTCTCCTTAGAAGTCTTAATTTTGGGGGGTTTTTATATCTCTGCACCAAGAAAAGCAGACATTAAGCAGAAAAGTGACTAGACATCAGAGCAGTGTCCTTTAATCCACAGTCTCTCTGCTTATTACATTACTTTTAATAAATCTCTGTGGTATCTATAGTATTTCTGGTATCAGCTTCCACTGGATGGCACAGTATAAAGTGCATCCACTGTTTTTGTGAAAGGGATTAAACAGAGGTTACTAAATAAAAGAAATTTATGAACGTTAATAACTATTTCAGACATTGTATTGAAAAATTACAACTGAAATTAGTCTTGATTATCCTCCTATGTATAAATTAAAAAATGTGCCTGTCAAAAAACTACTTGTAAAATTTTAGGTAACACTTCCAGTTCCTTCATTGAGCTCTATGTCTCCTAGTGAGAAGTGGCTGTGTGTGTATAAACAGTGTTTATATCACTCATAAAATGAACGCGTATTGATTTAACTGATAAAATACAGATGGACACATTTGCCTTCTACCAAAAATACTTTTATAGATACAATCTGGGAGCCTATGTAGAAGAATATTACTCATTCAGTACTCACAAATGCTAGATATATTTATGGTTTGAGCATGGGATTAACTACTGCAGCATTTATGCTTAATGGCAGTCATTAAATTTAAGTCTTCTAAATGCAGAAAATCACAGAATCAGTATCAGCTATAACCAAACAACAAATCTTTTCCATAAAGACTGTCTTCACAGATGGAAAGTTTGCTTCTACTTTAATGATTTTAGTACTGTCAGATAAGAAGTGCATAATAATAAGCCAAGTCAACTAAATTCTAAAATTTCAGCACTAGGAATTTTAAGTGCTTTCATCTCCAAATCATAAACACATACATTTTCTTCCTAAGTGCAGGAGTCTACATTGGAGAAAGACATGTTTTACTGTAACCAGTTGATGTCTTGGGATGAATTCAGAAAGTTAACCACTCTTCAGAAGGCCTCCTTTCTTCTTTTTCTTACTAAGTAACTGGCATTTCTTGGTAGTAGGCCAATTATATGAATACTTAGCACCTAAGTTTCCTGTGACTTTAATCATATGGAATATAAAAAAATAAGTAGTGTGAAATGAGATTTGAGTTAATCATGTGTCCACTCTTACTGATTTCTTCATTGCCATGAAATTAAATAAAAGTGATATTTTCAAAGTATAAAAATTATCTTCACTTGAATTTTTGATTTATTTTCCTTCAACTGCAATTCATTAGACCAAAATGATACTGCAAGTCTGTTTAAAATCCATTTGGTTTCAGCAGATGAACTTCTTAAATGTGAGAAAAGAGACAAATTATGTATTTTTCTTTCAAATATCTTTTTCAAGACACATTTCTGCTATTTAGATTTTTTTTAAAAAAAGCTCAAAAGCTGTTGATTGAAAACCTATATTTTACATCAGAAACTTCCATATTCCTTTTTTTTTTCTTTTTGTGAATTGTGATAAGTAATGCAATACATATTGAATTTCTTGTCTTTTTCTATGCTTTCCTTCATGTACCGTATTCAGCACTCATTGTTTCTGTGATTCCTCACCATTACATTTTTGACATGGAAATGGTACAAGACATATTCTAATCAGGTCTCAAAACAAGCAGAGAATGTGAACATAAAATATATGAAGGAACAGCATGTGAGACATCTTGATTTCATTTATTCTGGAAAAATTATATTGACTTTTCAATCAAAACTCTGCAATAACTAAGTATTTTTTAGAACTCCGAAGTTTTCCAATTGAAATAATGAAAAAATCTCTCAGTGACCATGACAGACATCTCCTGGATTAATCTTGCACTTCCTTAACAGCAAGCAAGCTGACTATTTTGTCCTCTTGACTGAGTACTGTCTTGTGGCTATGTCCATCTAAAGCATGCATTTTGCTCCACACTAATGTGCAATTGAATGAATGTAAATACATGGAAATACTACCTCAGGAGCAATTTCAACTATTAGTCCAAGTGTGAGTTAAACACAGGGTATTTTGATGTGCAGTACTTCAAGCCTAATTAAACAGACAATTGCCAATGAAGCTTTAAAACTAGTCCTATTGCACATACAAAATAATTGCGTATGCAATTTGGTTTTATCTTGCATTGTACTTCACAGATTTATTTTTAAATAACAGCTCACTTCTTATGGCACTGCTTTTCTCTGAGAATATTGCCAAATATTCAAGCTTTATTTGTTTTTGTGTATTTGGATTTATGATTTCTTTCTGTTCAGTTCTTATATGGCAGAAATTTTCTTCACAGTTAAGAAAAAATACAGTACCAGGGAAAATTTTACTAAATATCTTTTATGTGTATATTTTCATCAGCAATATTATGACAATCTTCCAAAATCCATATATTTAGATAGATTTTAGCAACTGGTCCATAGACTAAAAAAAAACAAAAACCAACAAAACAAAACAAAAAAAAACCAAAAAACCTCACAACAAAACAATTAAAAA
>VYXF01000684.1:116778-130584 GCA_013397295.1 Polioptila caerulea
AAAAAAACAAAAAACCTCACAAAAAAAAAAAAAAAAAAAAAAACAATTTTTTTTTTTTTTTTTTTTTTTGTCTGAATAGATATTTTGCTTCCATCAGAACACATATGATAAGCCATGGGAGTAAGGGAAAAAAGAAGACATTTCAGATCATTAGGAAAAAAATATAGCATCATCATTGGAGCAGTGTGGGCTCTTCTTGAAACAAAGGTTTTAGTTCAAAAACACTGAGCAACCTGGAGAAAGCAGTTTCAAAAAGTGTCTTTTTTTTCTGCCAATACTGAGACAGACCAGCTTAACAAGAGGAATGCACCAAACATTCTATTTTGTCATGGTCAATGCCAAATCACCATGTAATATCCACAGAGCTGGTAGACTAGACATCAGCTCCCCAGATTTGATCTTCAGTGGAAATTCACCATTGCCCAAGCTTGCCTTTTATCAACACCAGCAACAATTACTGCTTCAAATTATACTATTTTAATCTTCTAATTTAATTTGAACACAGATCCTCAGATCCTGTAGGCAATGCAAGAGAAAACAGGAACTGAGAATTCTTCACCCCTCCTTCTCTCCTCCATGGCACACACGGCACTGATGCTGATTTTGTGTCACACAGATGGGGCTGCATGTCTATTTAGCCTTTCCAGTTAGATCAGGACTGTGTCTATTCCAGGTTCTGTATTCCAAAAAACAAAGATGTTTTTGGTTCTGCCTCTAGAGTTCTTGTTTAAACATGAACAAATTAATCATCTACCTGTTTAGGTAGGAAATGTTCCATTCAAGATTTCCGCTGACAAATGTGTTTCAAGAAGCGTGGCTGGAGTTTGGGTTGTTTTTCATTTCTTGCTACTTGCAGGAAAGGAAGACAGGGTGAATTAATTTAGGACAGAATAGATGGGAGAGATGAGATGGAGCTAATTTAGAAGCTCTGTAAAACTGTTTCTCTCTTTTCCTTATGCCACTTATGACAGGAAAGCAAATGCATACTCATAATAATTCTGCTGGCATCAATGGAGTTATTCCGTGGAATAATTTGACCTTCAAATTCAAGTTTCCATTTCCTTACACCCTTTTGAAATTACATTTACATGCTCTGAATAAACACAGTAATTGTGATATTTGATGGTTTATATCTACTTCTCATGTAGGTTGAATTAGCTTATTAAGAGAGGAAGCTTAATGGGGGGTGACTGCACCACCTCAAATCACCACTTCCACCAGCCCCCTCAAAGTTACATCAAAATTAATACTGTTTATAATATTGTAACTGTTTCTTTGGCAAGGCCTCTTTTGAGATTTAGAAAGTGAACTGTAAAGGTTTCTGTTTTCATGTGACTGATGCAATTTTTATTAAAAATACAGGTTTCAAATAGAGATACAGATATTTTTACTTATTTATGTATAAATGTAACATTTTATTTGGATTTTTTTAAAAACACAAATTAAGTTGGAAAAGCTTCTGGAGGTCATGTAGGACACTTCTGTCTTTTGAAACACTGCTAGACATCTGATCTTTACTTGAATCCTGTGACCCCCACTGCTAACATCCCCAGAGGAAGCCATCCAGGCTTTCATCCGAACAGCCAGAGGCCTCCCAGTTCAACTGCCACACAGCACACGACCTTCAGCACTTGCAGCAGTAAGACCAGGATCTCTCCAAGGTTCTTGTTACCTCCTCCACTTCCATGCCAGTGTGTCTGGTCATCTCCAGAGCATCCTGAATGGTACTGGATGTTAATGTTTAGGCAACCTGAAGAAGTGTAAGTTACTAAAGAAAGGTTTGTGCACAGGAGAAACATGTAGTCCAGGGTGGGAAATTCTAAAAATTTTTGAGTAGGCAACACTATTTGGTGTCATCTTCCTGTTAACCCACAACTTTCCTTATTATGTGAAAAACCTCTGCTTGTATCTATTTAGACCACATTCAAAATACAGTGTTCTAAACAGGATGGAATTGCAAATATTTAGTATTTTTCTTTTTCTGTAGCGCATTAAAGTGTTTTTCCATTTGAATTTTGAAGGTGATTCCGTCTAGTATCATTAAAGATCCTCTGGCACATACTGATATGGTGCCATTTGCTTGCCTATTTGTAGTTATTTAACGTTATATAAGATATTCTGAGGTATCCTGGTATTCCATTTGGCCATCAACTTCCTCTCTCTAAGTTCAAAGACTGAAGTCTTAATCCTCTGTGTATTTGGGACTGTATTGACCATATTTTTGGTGACTTCCTTGTATATAAGAACATCCAGAAAAATGTACATTTAAAATCCACTTGTCTTTTGGATTTTTATTTTCCCGTTGGCTGAGATTACATCATTTTCTCCTAACTAACTGATATTTTGTACATAATTGCAACCCTATTAGTCAAAAAAGCCAGATCTACAGATTCCCAACAAAGGTTGATAGCTGGAAAAGAAATGCTATAGTACATCTATCAATTATTTGATGTTTGCATTTCACACACACACTTTTCTTGGTTTAATTCTCCTATGTGGTAATGCTCACTTTACATGGTAGATAAGTGCTGCATTACTTGCTTGTGTACAAATGGTTCTGATATCCAGAGACATAAGGATCTATATGGCATTCCTAAATGAAGAAAATCTATCTAAATTCTTTAGGATACATAGGGCAGGATTGCATTTCATAGATTGGATAATTATATTAGAGATTATCATCGTGATCCACATAATTTTAACATTAATTTTTTGTAGAAGCAAATATCTGGACTGCAAGCTACAAAACCAAAACAAACCAAGAACTTAACATTTTGCTTAAGAGCTTTAGAGTACTGGGATTTTTCATATATAAGTAAAGAGTTCTCAATGTAAAATAATTTATAAATAGCCTAGCTTTCAGAAAATTTTATTTCCTATTTTTTTCTCAGTCCTCCAAAATAGTATGTTGAGGAATTAAAATTAGCACAGCAGAAAAATGAGTACTTGTCCAAAATCCTGAGTAAAAGTCACATATTATTATTTCAGAAAGAGCAAGAATAAATGCATTATGTAATCTGTAGTAATAGATATTTGCATTTTTTACTTACACGAAAGCTATATTATCAAGCATTCTTACTTCTGCAAAAAGAGATTCTATTACATTAGAGTTGAATACTTTGAAATTCTGGACACAAATGATTTCTTGTCTTTTAGTGACTCTGCTTTTCAGTACACTGGCATTCAAAACTATTTTAGAAGAGAAATATAAAGATTTTCTAAACTTATAAATGTATGTTATGTATGTAATTTGGAATTCCCTCCCTATGTAAAATGAAGAAAAATGCAGCAGAATAAATATCTATCACTTGAGCAGAGGAATTTTCTTTTGCAGGTCTATTTATAAGCAATGAATTCACTGCATTCACAGAGAGTGCTACACAATATTATACCTTTGTGCTACTATATAGCAGTTATGAGGAGGAAGAAATGACTTTTGAAAAATATTATTTTTATCACAAACTTCGTCTTTTATAACCTGAAATTATATTCATAACCTGGAATTCTTCTAGTTTTAATTCCTTTCTAAAATAATATCAAAATTTTTTAAAAAAATCCTAATTATTCTGTTTAAATTCTGTGATAATTGGATTTTGCAATTTATGTAGCTCACACATGATTATTATGAAAAACTAATCCCAAAGCCTTCATGAAAATGATTGTTAAACATTTAGGCTGTAGACACACAGGTTGTGGTGATTGGGAATGGGGCTGTGGTAGAGCCTCACCCCTAATAGGCTACAGCTGTGTAGGACAGGTGAGCAGTGGTGAAGGAGGTAGAGACCCAAAATGCTGAGGGGTACAGAACAATCACAGAAGGTAGAGAAGGCACACAGCTGTAATGCACGTGAGATGAATGGTTGTAGAGAAGAACAATAGAGTGCTGATGCTTGGAACCAATCATGGTATCTGTCATATGTTCTCCTTCATTAGGCTTGCACCAAGTGTGTTCAGATGTTCACAAGTTATCCAGATGTCTGTCTGTATTTCAGTTGTAATTGCAGCCACATGAGCTGTGCTTGGGGGTGGGGGCACCAGCACATGTCCAGTGCAGACAGCAAATGAAGTCAAGCCAGATCCTGATGGCATAGCAGATTTTATCAAGTTGTATTACTATTTCCTTTAAGATCATTGCCCAGAGACAAATTGACCTTATATATTTTGTGCTATAGCAGAAGTTTGAAATGGGAAAAAATAAAGCATTTCTTTTTACTGCACATGCATTGAAGTCTAATACATTTTCCATCCTAATAAGTTATTAAATGCTAGGTTGACGGAATTGAGTGTAGTAACATTTTGAAGGGGAAAGCAGATTTATATTATTCTACATTGCATCACTTGCAGTTGCATAGATTCAGAGAATGAAATCCACTACTTTGTACAAACATGTCTCTTCCATTGTAATACCAATTTGAACAGCACTCCCTTGTGCAGTGTTATTAACAGGCAAAATCCTGTGCTTGCATCACACATTTTTATGGGATTGAGAAGGAGACAGTTGACACAATGAGGACAGTACTACAAAACAAATTTTAGTTGCTAAAATGAATGATAGCTGACAAGGACTACCAGTAAAGGATCCAATAGGTCAAAAAAAAAAAAAATCAGAAGCCAAAGAAGAAGCCAAAGAAGAGAGAACATGATGTAAAGGAAATGGTTGATAAAAGACACATTCTGGCCTTTCGGGGAGACTAAGGAAGAATGGAGGAAGATAAAGGCATTTGTTGTTTCTGCTTCTGATAACAGCAGAAAGAGGAAAGTGAGTCTGTCAGTACAGCATTTTCAGCAAATAAATAAAAAAATACAACCGTTCTAGCAGCAGTCAGGCTACGTTTGATATGTTAAGACATTTTAGAGCAGACTGCCACTGAGATTTTCAACCTGCTCTTCTGCCTTACAGGACTGAGATAACGTTTTTTAACATATTCAAACTTTGGCAGGCTTTTACGAACCAAAAGGAGCCTGTGGAACTTTAGAATATTACCTGTCTCTGCTTGAATGCTCTTCTTCCCATAGGTTTTGTAACTTTATGTTGATTCCATATCTGCAACTCAAGATTAATTCACATAGCAAATCAAGGGAACAATTTGGGTAGTGTCATGTGGTCATATATCATGTAGCACCATTTAAATTACTGAAATGCATGCAACACACGCATGAGGCTGGCATATATGACACAGGACCTTGAGGAGAATTAGGAAATCTGCAGCTGGCAGGTATCAGCCACAAGTTAATATGTAATATCTAAGATGCCACCACGTTCAGGCCCTAGAATTACACACCTTCCTTCACTTTTAGTAAGAATCATGTAGGTAACAGATGTAAGCCTCAGTTACTCCTAAAAATCTCCCTCAAGATTGGATTTTCTATCCATGCAAATAGTGACTCTGCTAGGATAGGTCTCTGTTTGTGTATTGTGTGCACAAGCAGAACCAGAAGATAAGCATGCTGCAGTATAGTACTAAGACCATAAGTTATCTGAGAGCAGGGTATTTGTTTTTTGTCTGCAAGGACCTCATAGGCAAAAAAAGTCTCTCTTTAGAAAGCTGTTTGGATTTCTGCTATAAAGTCTCTAAGGCAACCTTTCAGACAAGCACAATGTACCATTGATAGCATGACTTATCTCATTGCACTGTAATTTAGAGATGATATCACTGAAGTTATTAAGGTCGCACACATCCAAGCCACTGGGAGAAGAAAAAATAAAGAGGTCTAATGAATTATGTAAAAATAGTATTTCTCCTAGAATTGCTGTTCCTGTTTTCCAAGTTATATATTTCTCAACAAATTGCACATGCCTCAAGATTTCAGTGAGACTCTGCATGCATTATCATGTATTCTGTTAGAGGAGGTAAAGAATTTATTATTTTTTAAAAAAACTATTTTCTATGTTCAGAACTATACTGAGTAGGTTATATGGTTTTTTTGATACAAGCATTTTGAGTCATCTAGATAATGTTGTCATTCAATCTTGGTAATCAGATGAAGTTTATTCTGTCCCAGTTACTAATGCTGTCAATTTGATATCTCCTTTTTGAAATACTAATTTTCCCAAGAGAGTTAGAGTAATGTCTTTGAAGCCTGAATTTGACTGAAAAATTTAGGGTAACAAAAAGAACACAAAGTAATAGAAACTTGCCAAGGCGTTTTCTAGCTATACTAGGTAGGTTAAGGATATTAATATCCTTTTGGAGGTACAATGTTTGCTCTAACTTAAACCAGGAAAAAGACAAAAATTAACGCCTGGTCCTCATTTAGTAAATCATGAGAAAAAACTTTATCAGTAGAATTTCTATCTGAAAGAGTAGAGGAAATAATTTTTCACTAGACTATTATACTATTCCTCGTCATAAGCTTTTGCCTAGCTGTGACTACTATTCACAACGAAGCTTGGGCACAGAAGGGAACTTACAAACCTGGATCATTCCCTTTGAATTCCCGTAAAATAAAAGGAATATTGGGACACACAAAGTCGATCTTAATGAGTTTGAAACTAAAATAAAACATAAAGAACATGTTAAAAACCTACCCTCAAATTAACATCAGGGAAACTGTCTGCATTGCATGTGTGCTAACAACAAGCTAGAACCAAGACAAACTGGAATAGAACAGCCTATGCCAATGGCCCTAAACTCTGAAGTTACAAACCAATCATTTATGAAGTTGCTCCATGGCCCATGCCTAGTTCTGAAATATGCCTATGATCAAAACCCATGCTAAAGGCCCTTTTAAGTGAACAGCTGGATAGATAGTCAAACTTCTTCCTGAGAAGATTCCCTGCCACTGTTTAATTCATGAGTACAGAAATATCTTAGTTACTAAAATACTAAATTTTGGTGCTTTTCATTTCAATACCAGATAATTGTGAGCAAAATCTCAACTCCTGTAACAATGAAGTCCATCCTGAAACTAGATTCTCAACCCATTGCTCCAGTTTGTCAAGCCTTCCTCCCCTCCAGCAGATCAACTCCCACCTAAACTTGGTGTCATCTTTGAATTTATTGAGGATTCATTTAAATCTCCTTGTCTAAATCATTGATAAAGAGGTTAGCACTGTCCCTAATACTGAGCCCTGGGGAACATCAATAGTGATCAGCCACCATCCACTCTCTGGGCCCAGCCATCCAGCCACTATTGTGCCAAGAGTGCACCCGTCCAAGCCATGTGCAGCAGCTTCTCCAGCAGAATGTTGTGGGAGACAGTGCCACATGTGTTACATGTAAATGCTTTACATTAGACAAAATCCACAGCCTTTCCTGTATCTAGTGAGCATGTCACAATGTCATAGAAGGAGAATTCTATACTATCTCCCCCCATAATTTAACTGAAATATGCATGAATTGAAAGGACCAGTTTAAGGGCTAAAGTTTCCTTACTTGAAACAGTTTGATAAGAGAAAAATATATACATGAATTAAGGCAGAATTTGCAGACAAATTATTATATGTAGAAAGGCATGCATATTTCATAGGGTTTTCTGAAGATAAATCATGCCCTTTTGTGTTTTGTCTTAGATGTGAGCAATAAAACACTCTGCCATAATGGAGTATGGACTTAAAAACAATGCAGCAAGTAGTACAGATTGATTTGAATGTAATTACCCTGGGTTTAGGTACATGAGTTTGTTTTTCTATCAATCCAGTATAAACCAGCAGAGTTCAAATCATGGAATCACCCTTGCAAACCCAGCAAGTAAAGAGGCCTTAAATTGCCTGCCAGAAGTTTCTCTTATATTTCATGAAATTTAAAAGTTCCTTCAAATACTTTTAGTTAAAAGCCCACCTGTATACAACACCTAAATTTAGTCTTCTGTAGACAACCAAGCCTGTATTTCCTTGGTCCCACAACTGAGTGTCATCTGAAGAAATATTTTGTGAAATACTGATTTCAGCAAAAAGAAATCGTTATAGTGACTTTTATACTAAGTAGAGTGTTAATGATTTTTTTATACGAAGTAGAGGAAAATATTCAGGACAATTTGGAAAAGATTCTGAGCACATACCTACAACTGAGCAAGTCACTTCAGATTTCTGTATTCAAAGATGAACAATAAATAAGTGTCATGTCACAGCCCACGCCTCAGGTTTAGGAAAATATACTTGGATTTACTCTGAGTGGTGCACAGAAAAAAGAATAAAATTCTCAGGAGGTTCAATTTTTTTTTTTTTCTTGCAATGTTTAGAACATTCCAACTGAATATGGCACGTGGCAAATTTTAAATTAGCAACCTTTAACTTATCCAGACACAACTTGCACTTAACAAGGCATTGACAGGACATTTTTGGTCTAGCTTACAATATTTTTCAAGGAGAAGATAGGAGAAAAGGGAAAGGGAAAGGGAAAGGGAAAGGGAAAGGGAAAGGGAAAGGGGAAGGGAAAGGGGAAGGGGAAAGAGAAGGGGAAAGAGAAAGAGAAAG
The DNA here is from genome assembly GCA_013397295.1 of Polioptila caerulea. Lineage (NCBI taxonomy): Eukaryota > Metazoa > Chordata > Aves > Passeriformes > Certhiidae > Polioptila > Polioptila caerulea. Next base: position 125,195 of record VYXF01000684.1, read on the forward strand.
AGAAAGAGAAAGAGAAAGAGAAAGAGAAAGAGAAAGAGAAAGAGAAAGAGAAAGAGAAAGAGAAAGAGAAAGAGAAAGAAAGAGAAAGAGATCAGCCACCACTCTAAGATTCAGCATTGTCTCAGCTGCTTTCAAACCAGCGGTAGCCAAGTGTGCCTCGCAGCACACGTCACTGTCCTTTTATCTGTTCTAGTCTGCTGGGGCCCTTCTCCAGGGTAGCTTATGCTGATTGCAGCAGTAAGGTCTCGTGCCTGCACTTACACAGAGCCAGAATGTCCCTGGCTGGCCCTTGCAGCCGACCATCCCCATCACAGTGTGGTCAGTGCTGGCTTTTCCAACGCTCACACCCTTCACAGCGCATCGCGAGAAGGCTCAGGGGTGCCAGGGGGAGCAGAGCACTGTCCCACCTATGGCTGAGCTCACCCTGCTCCCCACCACTTCCAAACTGGTTGTTTTGAGCCAGTCAACCTCTCCTCCAGTCTCTCTCAATGAGAAACAACTGATACAGTCTATTTTAGGTGCCAAATTTTGGACAAGATGGATTGCATAGTTTAATTATCCATTTTATTGTGAAGGGATTCTATGAAACTAATCTGAATGTAGGGTACTTATCTGACTTCAGGTTCTGTCATGGTGTTTATTCAGAGAGGCAGATGCAAATTAAGAGGGCTGAGTATAGCAAACTGTTAATGATTCTTATAAAGCTTATGGGGTTTTTTTTAAGCAAGCATAATTAAATGAGGACTTTGATTTCAGGTGCATCTTTGAGCAAAGGATTTTTTTCTATTATTAAGAATGATGAGGAGAGCTACAGCTTCAGTCTCTCTCTGATTGAACAGGTAGGACTGGAGGCATGACATGCTTTGGGATGTTAATTCTTCCTTCATATTTATGTCAAATCAAGTTAGGAAGATACTGTAAAAATGTCTTTTCTCTGTCAGATACTGATTTGGTATGTTCCAGGAAATTAGGTCTTATTCTTTTAAATGGCCTGCGTGCCCATGACTATGAATTTCACAAAGTCATTTTCAAAGGAAATAGAAAATGCTTTCAACATTTAATTTCTGGATCATTTATTGCATTTTGCCTTGTGGAAAGAATGTAATAAAAGAAAATTTCACATTTGAGATGAATGCGGAGATGTTCTCTGACAGCTGTTTTCTACCTTTCTTACGTGATGCTGGATTCTAACTGCTATATTTACCTATCATACAGATATCTAAGCTTTGCTAGTCAGCTTGAATTAATGAACAAAAAAGCAAGCCCATTTAGATGATAGTAATGATTCATTTTGCTTCTCTTAGATGCCTATGTTAATAGATATATCTCACCTTGGAGGTATGTATTTCTCTGATATGACTGTGAAGAAAGTCTGTCATTACTTAGATGGATTTAAATGCTTAGCTGTTGGACACCAGAGTTAAGGTGGGATAAATTTCAAGCTGTGTGAAATGAAAATAAACAAAAAAAAAAAGACATGAAACCACCTAATTTGCAATTTTTAATTAATTTATTAACTTATTATTTAGGAAGATAAATAGATTTCTTTTGCATAGTTATTCATGGTAAAGTGCAGCTAAATTTTGCAATATTCCTTGCTCTAAAACAATTGCATGGGTGATGACACAGCAGTTGGCATGGCAGTTCCAGCAGCATCACACCTGTCCAATAGAAGCCAAGGCTTTAAATTCCATATTATTTTGCAGTTGTGATTACTCATGGTTGCTCTCAGTCAGTTCATATTTTTCAAGGGAGAAAGCTGGTCTCTAGAAATAGACTACTGAACAGACTGTCTGTGATAGCAGATATACATACTAATTGATATGGTAAGAGGTTACCTCCCCAACCACAACAAAGCACAGAAAGACAACAGTTGGAAGGGAATAGCCAAATAATAGTCTGCCCTCATTACTGATGACCAGGACAAAATAATTTGTTTCTTTACCAAGAAGCTGATTTTCAGCCAAGAGTCTGATAAGAAGCAGATCCTCCAAGGTGGGATAGTGCTTTTTATCATTCCAGTGTCCTCTCTTACACAACTGTCTCAGTCATAAAACTTCCCCCTGGGAAGATATTGGGACATTCAAACATAGGTTGAGGGATTTTATCCCTTCTGATGGAACATAGATTCCATCAATGCTAAGGTGAGAGGCAGCTGTCATATCTTAGAAGGGGTCATAAACCATCAAAGATCCCCTAAGTGCCCCCAGACTCATTTCTGGGGCCTTCTGCCAAGAGGATTGCACATGATCCACAGTATTGCAATAGACAGTGTAAAATTCCTCTCCAGGGGAGGTACCTGGGCATTCCCATTTAAACATTAACCTATAGAACTTTGTGGTTTGGGAGCTTCCTCCATGCCTGATGAATCAAGAATATTATCAATCGACATAGAATTGCAACAATCAAGCTTTGTCGCTAGATCCACAAGTGGTCACATCTTTGCTACCTACTCTTATCCTTTCTTTCTCTTTCTTTCTTTTCCTTATATATTTTCTCAAGTCGTGTCTTTATACTTTTATAAAGACAATAACTAAAACAGTTACATATCTCCTTTCCAATGCAACCAATTTTTTCTAAAATATACCTGCTATACAAATACATATATAAACACTAGTAAATCAGTGACACTTCACTCTAATCCACCCCAAGGGATTGACAAGAACCTCAGTTACCCCACCTTCAACAACAGGTGGTAACAGAGCCACATAGTGGTTGAGTGGTGAATGTTTCAGTAGTGTACGACTTAATATGAGATGTTTTGAGGAGCAATGAAAAGAAGGAAAAATGGACTTAAGTGACTTGGGGAGGAACAAGGATAGATACATAAATGAATAGATACATAAATGAGTAAGGGGGTAAAAAAGCCAGGTCAGGTGTCAATAGTTGGCTGTTCAGAGCATTTGTAAATAAATGTGTGTATATAAATTCTCACCCTGGAAAAAAGAATGTGGGTGTGACCTAATACCTGAAGGGTATCCGTCCGGTACCTAAAGGGAGCCTACAACAAAGACAGAGATAAACTGTTTAGAGGAGCCAAGGAAGAATAGATTCAAACTAAAATAGAGAAGGTTTAGAGTACACATTAGAAGGAAATTCTCTGCTGTGATAGTGGTGGAGCACTGAAACAGGTTGTCCAGAGAAGTTGAGGTTGCTCCATCCGGGGAAGTGTTCAAGGCCAGGTTAGATGGGTCTTTGAGCTTATCCTGGCCTAATGAAAGGTATCCCTGCCCATGGCAGAGGGGTTGGAACTGGGTGATCTACAAGCTCCCTTCCAACCCAAATCATTCTATGATTCCATGATATATGTGGTGAACATGTGTGACCCATATGCATGTGCCTACTGGTTCTTTATGCTCAGCTTTGCTACAGATTGCATCTGGGAGCACAGAGCTGCAACAGCCTCACCTCTGTCAGGTTGTTGGATCCAGCCCAGTGTTTTCCTCGAATGACACCCTCTTACTTACATATGTGGCTTTGAAGGTGAGCTCTGCTCCCCATCAGACTGCTCAGATACAAGCAGGTGAATGCACAGATACACTTTTATGTACCCACAGCTGTAGCCCTTCCCCAGGGGATCCACTCTTCTTTCTTAGAACTCAGGGTATGCAGTATTTCATCTGTTTTCTACATATATAAAATGAGGATGAAGCATAATGAGGCATGACTCAGCCTTTCTGAAATGTTAACAACATTGCCCTATGTTGTATTTCCATTTGTTTTACAAAAATAACATCTTAGTTTTCCTATCACTTTTTTACAACTAAGAGCATATACTGCATTTTCTTTCCTTGGGATAATCCTTTTCCTATGCCACTTCCATGGTCTTTTCACATTTTAAAATTCAAATATTGGTTCCGTAAAAAGAATGTTCCAAAAATATGGTAAAATATTTATTATTCACATTTTCAAGTATAATGTGAATCAATTAATTTAGATGGATTTCAAGTAGCATAAGTCTCTTGAGCCATTGAAAATATAGAAATTTTCTTCAGTATATACTAAAATTTCTCAGAAATCTAAGGAAAAAAATGCATCAAATAATTAAAAAAAACCCATAATTATTGCTGGTAGCTGTTAGTTACTGTAATTTATGATTAAAAATGCTGGATGTCTCCTACATATTTACAGTAGGCAAAATTATTTCAGCACTTAGGAATAATAAAAATAGGTATGCCTCCCATATGACTGACACAAATTCATTACTACTCTTGTTAAAATTCGTGTTAGGAACTCAGAAAGTTAATTGTGATTTCTTTTTCTGCATTAAGTGGACATGCGGGACTATGGCAGTTACTGCTTCAAGCTTTTAAAGTTTACAGATATTAAGTAGAATAACAAATATTTGATACAAGTGAAATAATTTGTGGGCAGAAATTATGTTTTATTAGATTTTTCCCTTCTACTGAAACAGCCTCCTCTCTCCCTTCCTCAATTCACTCTTTCTTGCTTCCTCTTACTATTCTCACACTGAGTGGTACATAGAGGTGGAAAGAGGAGAGAAGGAGGGGAGGAGAGGGGAGGAAGGAAGGAAGGAAGGAAGGAAGGAAGGAAGGAAGGAAGGAAGGAAGATAAGAGCTTTCAGCAATGCATAAACCAGGTGGTTATTACTTATACTGCTGTTAATATTGTCCATTTTTGTTCCAGTAAAATAATCTTATTAGTAGGCCATGTCTGCCACTGTTCCTGGTTATTTCTTGAGACATCCTAACTGCTTTTGGGATCGGACATAAAATTCTGTATTTCTTTCTCCATCTCATGCAGCTCAGAAGGCATGGAATGCAAATTCCATGGTTATTGTCAATGGAGAAAAGACACTCATGAATGAAGCAGTGCACTGTTAGAAAGTGAATTAACATTCAGAAACTATCCTCAGTGTTATAGACACAAATAACTGATATTCTTAAGAAAAGAGAGAGTGACGGGCAGTATATTTTAGTGTTTCTAAGCAAAATCAAAGCAAAAGAGATGATAAGAGACTTAAGTTTGAATTTACAAACCATGTAATTCACAGTCACTAAATATTTCACATTTTTATGGTTTGCAGCTGTGTTTAAATAAATCTATCTAATTATATTGAAGGCTGCATTGTAATCACCGGCTAATCCCATTTGCCTGCCCAGAACATGATAACAACAAGCTTGACTGGGTTATTAATATTTACAAATGGAGTGAGTTTTGGATTTATCCTGAGGGGTCTCATCTTCCTCCCTTCCTTCCTTCCTTCCTTCCTTCCTTCCTTCCTTCCTTCCTTCCTTCCTTCCTTCCTTCCTTCCTTCCTTCCCTCCCTCGGTCCCTCCTTCCTTCTGTCTGTTTGGTTTTCTTTGTTTGTTTTGTTTTGTCAGTTTTTTGTTTTTTTTTTTTTTCTAAATATGATTTGGCTTTTTGCT
>VYXF01000684.1:130595-144377 GCA_013397295.1 Polioptila caerulea
TTTTTTTTCATAAATATGATTGGCTTTGTGCTTCAAAAGAATCATGTTTATGACCTTAAACCAAAAGTAAGACAGATAAGTCAATTCTTGACACTTTCCCACAAAGACCAGACCATCTGGACATTCTGTGTAACAGGTGCTTCTGGGACTTAGAGCCTAATTCTGGCCCAGATTCTGTTCTGTATGGGTGACTCCATTACTGTGTGGAACTGCACATTGCATTAATTGAAGGGACTCAGAAAGGCCAAGTAAAGTAATTAGTCAGTTGGTCATGCAGAAAAGAGACTAGTGGCTTAGTGCCACAAATGTTGAATGCACAGATGTACAGCACCATCAGCTTTTGCTCTCTGTGGTACTCCGCTAATCTCCGGCAGGTAAAGCAAAGATCTGTCTTAGTCCAGGTTTTCAGCCTCCTGGAAGCAACAACATAAATTTCATATCCACCTGGGAGACAAAAATCATGAGTTTGAATGACCTAAAAAAGAAGCTACATCAGCTTAAAAATGAACTTTTACCATAAAATTGAATGGTAAAAGTGCCAGATGGGCCAAACATGGCTGTTAAGTTTTTAAATTCCAGTCTGAGTTTTTTGGTTTATCCAGAAGCAACTGGCATATGAAATATAAGCTGTAAAATGGGTGTGATTTTGATTTTATAAGCTTAGTTTTTGAACTCTGCTGTTTTTGCATGTACTTGACATTTTTTGTAAGCCTAGCTACTTTGGGGTTAGAGTTTGATCAGAATTGTTAGGTAGTATCACCTGGAAAGTTAAGAAAATATCTCCTCTGCTACTCATTTCCACTGAGCATTGGAGCTAAAGGTGGGCAGTGGGGGTATTCAAAATGGTTGTAAGTGAGAGTGGTTTATTGTTCAGTTTTTGAATAGATTATAGCAGGAACTCAAATTCTTTCTCTGTATCTTTCACAGATGCTGTGTGTGTGCTGTTTTGCTGTAGATCCATTCAGAATGGGTGTCATCAAAAAGTTTGGATTGTTGCATTTCACTGTAATGCAAAATTCCCAGACTAAACTTTTATTTTAAAAAGTGTATTTTTTACTTTCTGATCAGAACAACCAGAATTAAGAACTGGTAAACTGAAATCACAGTTTGCCTAGGCCACTATTTTCCCTATTATGGTTTTATACACATTGTCATGTTGAAATAAACCTCAGCAGCATGCATTGCAATGATATACTCTTACTGCCTTCAATATAGAGCTCACTACTTACAAAAATTACTTACAATAGTAAGATGCAGTACTTGAAATATTATAAAAGCAGCTTTTAATCTCTACTTTAGTCAACTTAGAACTCTCTATTCACATTCTCTATATTTCTATGTACTTTGATAACCAAACAGCAGCACAATCAACCCCCTCAAGGGAGAGGGATGCAGAGAAATCTTGACGAATTAGAGGCGGGCAAATACCAACTTTATGAAGTCCCACAAGGGCAAGGGCCGAATTCCTCGCCTTTGATGGGACAACGCAGTTTGTGGGAATAGACTGGGGAATGAGAGGCTGGAGGGCAGAACTGCAGAAAGGGACTGGAGTGTCCTGGTCGATGACAAGTTAAATGTGAGTCAGCAGTGCCCTGTCAGCCAGGAGGGCCAACCCTGTCCTAGAGGGCATCAGGCACAGCATCACCAGCCAGGCAAGGGAGGGGATTGTCCTGCTCTTCTCTGAGCTGGGGTGGCCTCACCTCCAGTGCTGGGGACAGCTTTGTGTGCCACAATATATAAAAAACATTGTGCTATTAGAGAGCATCGAGAGGAGGGCTGTGAGGATAGTGAAAAGTCTAGAGAGGAAGCCTTATGAGAAGTGAATGAGGTCACTTGGCTTGTTCATCCTGGATGAGACTGAGGGGAGATTTTATCAGTCTTCAACATCTCCATGATGGGAAGCGCAGGGGCAGGTACCAATCTCTTCACTCTTGTGACTAGTGACAGGACTCAAGAAAACATCATGAAGCTGAGTTCGGATAAGTTTACATTCATTTCTAGTGGAGTAAATAATTACTGGTATAATTTCAGCTGAATTGTTTTAGTCCAGCTCTGGGGTGCATAGATAAAATTCCTTCTTTGCCAAGCCTCAAATTATCTTTCCTTTTACTATGTAGATTGAGAAGAAAATATGGCCTTAGTCTTTGTCACTTGTTGAAACTAACAGTTTTTTCCTACTACATGTATTCCCAAATTATAAAAAGAGGGGGCCTACACATCAAAATAATCAGTGTTACTTTAAACTTTACATTTTAACATGGAAACAACTAAAAGCGCTACCGATTTGTGCAAACTACTTTTTTTTAATCACTATGACATTTTTAAAGAAGCTGAAAAAAAATAACTGAACTATAATATTCAGACATCTTGGTGATAAGCATGGAAGAAACAAGATTTAAATAGTTCTTGAGGAGTGAAAGTAAGGTAAGAAGCCTGAGAAAGATATATGAACCCAAGATACTGATCTTGTTTGATATTATAGGTTTCAGTATTACTCATCTGCACTGCCTATTTAATTTGCATGAGCAGGCAGGGGAACCAAATATCCTGGAGAAAAGGATTCAGAGGGCTGATCATCATGTAAAGTTTTCAGTGGGAATTGAATATATTCATCTCCTGGGGTTACTGAGTATTTTACACGCCATATTTCAGTCCCCTACCTAATTAACATACAGAACTGAGCTAAAAGACAGTACAAAGAGATGATGTGATGTGTGTAGTGATTTAAACAGAATTGCCAAATCTCATTGTAAGCTTACTGGACTTTTTTTTAATATCCTGAGCACATAGTGCATGATTAAAGAAATCCCACATATCAGTGGCCTTGATCGGATAACAAATATTGGAAACAGGTTTACACTTTAGTTGGAAAACAGCATTCCTCTGCCCCCCAAAATTCATAAGGAGTAGACAAGTACAAGGGTAATCTGAGATGTTCATGTGCCTGAAGTAATTCATCCTCTTTTCAAACAAGGCAAAGTGATTGTCATAAAATACATGGATCTTCTTTGAGTTGGGAAAAAAGAATGTTGCCTAGGAGGCAATCAAGTTTGCAAACACCCTACCATCATGCTCTTTTATTATTTAATTTTCACTTTTCATGTGCATTTCCTAAATATACTCAAATATTTGAAAATATGAATACTAATCTTAATCTAATTTGAATAGTATAGAGGTCAAACATGGTTTCATCCATGGAATTTCTGTAATTTAGAAATAACTCTAAATACATCACTCTAAATTTGTGCCAAGGTAGCTAGGAGCAAAAGCTCACTTTCAGAGTTTATGTAAGAAAATATTTCATAGCAACCATCAACATCAATGCCAAAAAAAATTTAACAGATAGAAAATAGTGTTTTGAATGAACATAATGGATGGAGAAATGTTAAAAAATATTGATGAAAATAAAGACTTACTTTCTAGAGAACCTTAGCCATACTCACCCTTATGATTTACTTCAGATGGACACAACTTATTTGATCACCACTGCTACTTAGTGCTGTGTTACTGCTGCTATCCCCTTTGAAATTACATCGTTACCTCACCGACAGGTCTGCCATGAGCTGCCAGATGGCAAACTGATTCAAGAATGGGTAACTACTGTACGATTTCCTTAATTTATCATCATTTTTCTGCTGGATACTCGACAGATATAACTTCCCTGAACAGCTGGAATATGTGTTTGTATGTATAAATTATATGATTGAGAAGCATGTTAGCTAATTGTTTAGTGTTTCTGAGCAAACACCAGGCATATATCCAAAACATCCTTGATTTTACAATATTGTCCTTTATATTGAAATTAAACTTATAAAAATCCTACTTAGTCTGTACGTTTAGTCAAATCCAAACAACATAACATAGTTGCAGCATGGTAGAATAAGGAATGAACAATATTAAAAAGTGTTTAATGCTTCCTTAACTCATTTATAATCAAGTTATATAATGAGAAAGATTGACAAAGATTTCAGACTCTAAAAGGACTCTAAGAGGAAATAGTATAACCAATTTAGCCTTGAGAAATTTAATCTGCTGAATGTACTTCAGCATATACAGTGCTTGTCAAATGTCAGTATCGATTTACTACTATTTTTACTTTAGATTTAATATTAGTATTATTTATTTACTAATTTATTTGATATTCATGGCCACTTAACCTCTGCATATGGAAGGTGGAATCACCTGGACCATAGCACAGCCCCTGAGTGGTGCAGCTAAGTGAGAAAGTGTCTTACTCGAAGGATAAATATTCTTTGAGGAAAATCAGCAAATTATCGCTGTTGCTCCTACTCCTATTTGCCATCTCCTGTCACGTGGCATGATTTAACCAAAATGGAAGGAGAATCTGTTTTTCCAAGAAGAGAATCAAAATCTTCAGCAAAAGAACAAAGTTTTCATATTGAGAACAAAGCCTACTATCAGGAGAATTGAAGTGTCCACAGACAGAACAAAGTCCTTTGGGAGCAGAATAAAATCCTTCAAGAGAAGTACAGGGACTCTTCAGGGGAAGCAAAGAACCTTGAGAAACAGCAAAAGGCTTGCCAACAAAATAAAGCCCTCAGAGAAGAGATTAAAGCTCTCCAAGGATAAGAATGAGCATTTGCATTGAAGGGAAAAGCTCTTCAGCACGAGATTTTAGCTTTATGAGAAAAACACAAAGCCTTCAAGGACCAGCTTAAAGCTCTTCAAGAGGACAACAAAACCATTCAGGTAGAGGAGAAAGCTCTTTGTGAAGAAAAAAAATTCCTCAATGATGAGAAATTTGCCCTGCCAGAAGGGAATATGCCCCTTCAAATAAGCAAGAGTCCCTGGAAGGTTAGGAGAAAACTCTCCAAGAGGAGCACAAAGACCTCCATGAATAGAATAAGATACTTCAAGAGAAGGAACAAAGTAATATAAGTAAGGAACCAGGTGCTTAGGGAGATTTTTCAGCAGGAGTGAAGAGTTTAAAAAAACAGTAATTTTTGTTGTTGGCCAAATATCAGCAAGTAATGGATAAAAACAGGCATCAAGCAGCCTGCTATGCTTAGTGCAGAGGCCTAGCAGTTGTGCTGAGGCATGGATGTTGGTATTTCAAATCCCTGAAGCCGAGTAAATTAGTGTTGCAATACATAATTAATATCTGTAGATGTCTACTTTATTGAGGTATTGAATATCACAGAAAACAATTTCTTATTTTAGTAATTCAAGGGCAGATAAACACTTTTTACCATAGAATGCTGGGAGATATTAATAGAAAATGAATCCTGATGTAATGAACATTAAAGTCATATACAAGTGAGACTGTGACAGACTTCAATTTTTTGCATCTAGATTAACCAGTAAAATAACATTTCTGAAAATAATTGGTATGAAATGCTTTCTGAATATGCTAAAAAATTCTTTATCTCGGAGGTTTTCCTTCAAAGATCCACTTTTAACTTGAATTTTGAGGAAAATAATTCAGTATATCTGTGTTACAAAAAAAAAATTGTTATGAAATAAGCTTGAACACTGTCTTCCCGGAGAGTCCACCACTCTACTTTTCTCTACTTCTGTTTTGCGCAATTTCAAAACCAGTAAATGTATGAACAATTACTGCCAAAAATAATACTTAGATGAGCTGGTGTTTGTCTTTAATTGTATACGTTCCTCAAATGTCAGCCTTGTAAGCTTTGTACCTTTGACTTCTGTATTTGGATTTTTATCACATTTCAGTATCCTTAAAATAGTTGCCCTATCACATGATAAAAACACTGCCCTTGTAGTGTGCAAAAATATTATTTCAAAATCTTGAAACCAAAAAACCATGCAAGAATAAAACAAACACATTGAGACTACCAGGTGTGCATTTAGTAAATCAGGGACAAGAACTCATTGTATGGATGTGCTTTCGTTAAGTCTAACCATAACCAGACTGAGACACAAGTAAGTACTTGACGCATGATCTTGAGTCCAGGTCTTTGGAAAATATTTCTTGTTCACGTAGAAACTGAGTTAGCAACAAAATGTATTAAAATCCAGAATACTTTTTAGTGTAGAAACAGTAGGGGTAGCAAAGAAAGTTTTCTAGTCATAGTTCCAAAATCTCAAGGAGAAGAAGCATTTTGGGCAGTAGAGCAAGGACATGTGCAGCTAGAACCTGAGACAGACAAATTTAAATTTTCTTTCTTTTGCCAAATGTTAAACTTTTAATATTTATATCTCTGTCCTTAAAGACCAGATAGGCTTTGTAAAGTTGAGTGGATGTACTAATGGACATCATGCCTGAGAAAAATGATGCCATTTGGAAATATTATGCTGGAGAAGCATCAGGAGGATTTTTTTCCTTATACAGGATTTTTTTTTTCCTTATACAGATGATTTCCCAGCGCGAACACTGACAAGACTACTTCATCCTCAGTTAAAGGATTTTTTGTTCAGCCTCTTCTTTTGGATACAGATACTTTGCATGTTAGAGGCATTGTCAGCAGATGGCTATCTTGCTTGTAGAAATCTTGTTTTATGGTTTGAGTGACCATAGAAGAGAGAGCTGAGGAGAGGTGAACTGTGGGCTACAGATCAGTACTTGAACATTTTAATTAATGTAAGCTAAATTACATGACTACTTATGTAAATACTATATACTAATTGTTGAATATCACGTGAGCTAAAACCAAAAACCAATAAACCTCTACAACCATAGAATTATTTAAGTTGGATATGACCTTTAGACATCACTAACTGAAAGCAATGACAGATTTCAGATTACTTTCAATAAGAGGAACATTAAGCAAGGTTACCTTAGAATGGGGGAAGGAAAACACACCTGTCTCCATATTTGTCTGGTTCCTCTGCTTGGTTCATTGGTCCAGTACTGGACATGTCTCATGGGTCCTAGTTGCAGAGAGAGGTGGCAGAGCCTAGAGCTGTGTGGATATAACCAAGTTGCTATTCTATTCCTCTCACAGCATCTCTGGAGGACATAGTTTTGGAGGAAAAATATGGTGAATGTAAGTGTCCCTCAATTTCTCTGGAAGTGTTTTCTTTTGTCATTTTTTTCTTGCCTCCAGAAACAGGTGCACTTTCCTGTGCAAGTATAAAATCAGGGCACTGAGGGCTCCCTTGCCTTGCTGCATATTTAGTTCAAGATTAGTTGCGTATGGCAGTGTCAGAGCTTGCCAAAGCCAGCTGTGACTGGTTCAGAGCAGTTCAGAGCCTTCTCCATAGAATGCATCCTACAGCCACCGGAAACCCAGCCAGCCTACTAGTTACACTCAATACAGTATTCCTGTATCTCCTTTGTTACATCACCAGTATGAGAATGGTTCTATCCCCAAGTCTGGACCTTGTGTCAGATAACTTTTGCAACTAGGTATAAAATGGATGCGTGGGTGCATTTCACTCATGGTTTTTCTCTATAATGGATATGCAATTACAGTTTCTGTGCCTTGCAACTCACAAATACCATTTTCCAGCTAATTTTTTCTTTTATTCTGTCTATTCAAAGTTGAATTGCAACAAGTTTCTTGGATAATGCTTTTAATCATGATTTACAAAGCCCATCAATTCACAGTTTTGTCTGCATGGCAGTAGGAAATTGTAAGGATTGACTCACACAGTAGATAGAAGAGTTTGTGACTGCAGTGGACAGAATTTTTAAAATTTTAATGCAGAGGCAAAAATTGTTTTCTGGACAAGAAGTCAGGGCAGTAAGTTGGGGTAGTTCAAACATGCATTCTGAGCCAAATGTCAGACTCATGCAAGCTAGATAGTCTTGGCTGGTAGATAACTTAAGTGATAGCTTATGCTTTGTCTCTCAGCCAGGATATGTATGGAAGGAGTAAACCCCTACACAGACATAAAACAGAATTTGCTGTTGTGCAGCAGAAAGTCTCAAAATTTGTTCTTTACTACCTGTGTGGTGACCAGCTGAGGGAGAACTACCACTTTCCCCATGGTAACTTGATACACATAGCTCTGTGACCTGTGAGACACACACACACAGAACTTGCATCTAAACTCAGGGCTCCCCATAGCTGTGAAGAGAAAGAAGTTCTTCCTGTTTTCTGATGTCTCATATCCAAGTATGTTGCAAATTCTGTTAAAGTATATGAAGATGCTCTTCTACAGCTGCTTTCTATCTTCCTTTGGTCCCCTTGGAATTTTATGATGTGTTTACTCAGAAATAGGGACTATGATAATAACTTGGCAAGATTATGTGCTAGTAATGATAATATGCCTTTTGGAAAATATTGCATTTATTCCTAATTACATTTGGGGGTATTTTAATTCTGGGATTGGATACTTATATAATGAAGAAATATGGTGCTTCAATTTGTCTTTATAGCATTAATACGATTACATTTACTTGCATACAAATAAATTAATTATTCCATAAATACATTATGTTTAAAACATTACAAAATTGTTGTGTGTAATTAAAAACTTCAAGTGTGATTAACAATGTTTCAAAGTATGCTAAATTAGCTGTTTATTTCCTGTGAAAAACTGAACACAACTGTGGCATTAGGAGTGATAAAGCTTCAGCTAAATCTGTATAATGGCACATTGACTTTTGTGTGATGCTGAAGGTCTTTGGCTGTAACAAACAGAATGAAGTCCTGTTGGAGGTGTGCTGGGTTTAGCCTGATTAGATGCCATGTATCCATCAAATCTGCTCTACCACTCCCCTCCACAGCTGGACAGGGGAGAGGAAATATAAAAAAAGGTTAATGAGTTGAGATAGGGACAGGGAGAAATCATTCACCAATTACTGTCCCAGGAAAAACAGGCTCAGCTTGGGAATATTAAATTAATTTATTACCTATCAGAATCAGAAAAGGCTAATGAGAAGTAAAACCAATCTTAAAAACATCTTTCCTCCTTCATGGGCTCTACCTCCTCCCTGCCTGCATTGCAGGGAGATGGGGAATAGGAGTCATGGTCAGTTTATCACATGATATTTCTGTCACTGCTCAGGGAGTAGAGACCTTCCCCTGCTCCAGCATGGCATTTCTCCAATGGGAGAATTTCTCACAGGCTACAGTTCTTCATTAACTGTTTCACTGTGAATCCCTTTCCTATGGCATGCAGTCCTTCAGGAACAGCCTTCTCAACTCTGAGTTCCTTACAGGGTCACAAGTTCTGCCAGAAAATCTGTTTCATCATGGACTTCACCCTTCATGTGTGCACAGGTCGCTACCAAAAGGTTGCTCCAGCATGGGCTTCCCAAAGGTTCACAGCCCTTTTTCAGGCATCCATCTGATCTGGCTTGGGTTTTCTCCACTGACCTCCATAATCTCCAAGGGGACAGCTTTACTCACCATGGTCTTCACAACAGGCTTTGTGGGAATCTCAGCTTCAGAGAGCACCTCGTCCCCCTCCTTCTCCACTTGACCTTGATGTTTCCAGGGTTGCTTCTCTCGTATATTGTCACTTCCCTCTTCTCTCAGTATGCTTAAATATGCACAATAACAACTTCTTCCTTCTTAAGTATCTTATCACAGAGGCATTACTACCATCTCTGACTGGCTCAGCCTTGACCATCTGCACATCTGTCTTGGAACTGGTTGGCATTGGCTCTGTTGGACATTGGAGAAGATTGTGGCAATTTCTCAGATAAGCTAGTCTGTAGCCCAACCCCTCTACCAAAACCTGGCCACGCAAACCCAATACAAAGAAAGCCCCCAATCCCAAAACCCAGTTACCAGCACTATACATCAGGGATCAATACTGAGGCCCATGCTGCCTAACAGCTTCATGAATGACCCAGATAATAGGATGGCATGCACCCTCAGCAAGTTTGCAGATGACATAAAACCACGAGGAGTGACTGATATTCCCAATGGCTGCAGTGCCATTCAGATGAACGGACTGGAGACTTGGACAGATACGAACTTAATGAAGTTCAGCAAAATCAAACACATATTTCCCCAGGGAAATTCCTGTAGAGAAATAAGCTCATGAACCAGTAAATGCTTCCTGCTGACCATCTGGAAAGCAGCTTTCTAAAAAAAAAAAAATGACCTGAGGCACTGGCAGACACCAAGTTGAAAAGATGTCAGTGTGACCTTGCAGCACAGAAAGCTAATGGTATCCTGGGCTGCATTAGGAAAAGTGTTGCCAGCAGGGAGGTGATCCTCCCCCTCTCTGTAGATGAGGCCACAATTAAATAGTGCATCCAACTCTGGGCACCTCAGTACAAGAGAGATATGGATTTATTGGAGAGAGTCAAACAAAGAGCCACTGTCTCTCAGTTTAAATCATTCAGTAGAGGCTGACAGACCTAGAACAGATCAGCTTGGAGAAGATTCAGAGGAATCTCATGCATATGTATGGATAACTGATTTGAACGGGGAAGGGCAGTAAAGAATTTAGAGCCAAGCTCTTGTCTGTGTTATCTAGTAAAAAAACAAGAGGTAATGGACAGAAATTAAGATACAGGAAATCCAGGGAAATTTTTTATATTATTAAAATCCCTACACTTTTTATTGTGAGAGTTATCAGACTTTGGATGATATCAGACTTAGGACGTCCAGTGAGACTGTAAAGCCTCCAACTTTGGAGATATTCAAAACTTTAATATCTTGGACTTGGTTCCTGGGCAACCTCCTCTAACTTGCACATTGACCAGGAGACTGGACAACACAATTTGCAGTGTCCCCTTCCAAACCCAACCATTCTGTGTGCTAAGTACCTTCTATTTCTAGCCTAACATGATGGTTTCTTTCCTGCCATAGGGCTTCTTTAAATTTTCAGTAAGAAGACAAGCAGAAGACTTTGAGAAACAAGCTTTACACAGAAGTACAGACAATGTATTTAAAGAAGGGTGCTATTACCAGCAGCATCATAATACAGTTCAGACCAAGGTTAGGAAAAACAATATTTTCTGAGGATCATTTCCACTGGGCATTTACCAGCTATGTAATTGAATGGGATTTCAATTGTAACACAACAAAAAAAAAAGGTAAAAGGAGAGAAATGCTGCTAGAAGTCTTTAAATGCAATTATAATATGCAAGGTGTTCAGTTTTACGACCTTTTGAAAACACAAGCCCCTTAACACGATCATTTTTCATATTATTGTTTTCTACTTTATCCCTTTTCCTTCTATCCTTATAATTTTCTACCATGGTTAAAAATGTAAGACATGGGATAACATAAATTGAATCTGCCTTCTAACAGTTGCTTTCAAAAATTGTGAAATTCACAGTTCTATAGGTAAACAATATTTATTACATATTTCTATTGCCATAATGAGAGAAAGAGGAGTTAAAGGTAAAGTAATTGCAGGAAAATAGCATTTCAATTTCTCTTATCAGGGTGGTAAATTCAATGTCCTGCTCAGTTTCTTTCCCTCCCATCTCTCTAAGTTTACAATGTGCATGTAAATGACTCATGAACTTTTGAAGCTACCTGCACAGACACTTAACATACAGGAGGGGGTAATTTTTGGTAACACATTGCATGACTGCGCTGGTTTTGTCTGGCGTAGTTAATTTCCTTCACAGTGGCTGGGATGAGGTGGTGTTTTGGATTTGTGCTGAACACAAGGTTGATAATACAGAGATGTTTCTGCTGTTGCTGAGCAGGGCTTGCACAGAGCCAAGGCCTTTTCTGCTTTTCATACTGCCAAGCTGACAAGGAATGTGGGGGTGCATGGGAGGTTGGGAGGAGACAAGTGACCCAAACTGGCCAGAGGGATATTCCAGATATGGCATCATGCTCTGTATATAAAGCAGGGGGAAGAGAAAGGAAAGGGTAGGGAGATGTTTGAAGTGATGGTGTTTGTCTTCCCAAGTCACTGTTACATGTGATGGGGCCCTGCTCTCCTGGAGATGGCTGAACCCTGACTGCCATGGGAAGCAGTGAATGAATTCCTTGTTTTATTTTTCTTGCATGTGTGGTTTTTGCTTTCCCTATTAAACTGTCTTTATTTCAACTGAAGTTTTTTAGCTTTTACCCTTCTGACTCTCTCCCTGATCCCACTGGTGGGGTAGGGAGAAAGCAACTGCACAGGGTTTGATCGCTGTCTGGGTTAAATCACGACACTCTTGGGCACATGGATATACCCGCACAGACATTTTTAACATACAGGAGGGACATTTTTTGGTTACATAAAAGCTACGTAAAAGACAATGCTAGCTGCAGAGAGTGCAGGCACATAAACCCAAGATAAATATACTGTGAGTATAAGACACAAGAGAAATAATATCAAATGCTAACATTGGAGGGAAAGATGAAGCAAGTGTAAGATGTGATCTTATTTATCACAATTCAAAAAATATGTTTGCACTTTGGATTCATTTTCCAATGAAATATATCTTCAGAGAATGCATCCAGATGATGGACAATTCTGTAGCACCAAAACCCCCAGATCTGAGGGTTGTATGGTGATCAAAATTATTACAATGGGAAGAAAAACAGTCCAAATTTCAAATATCAGCAAAATCTTGTGCATTCTGAAGCAGTCTTAGGAGCTCAAAAATTATCTCACTATCCAGAACTCTTTGAGACATAAAAGAAAAGGTAGAGGGCTCTAAGGTCCCAGGAAGGGGTAGAGCTACTAGCAGAATCACAGCAAAGATGCAGAGAGATGAATGCACATCCCTGCAGCTTTACTGAAGGAGCAAACCTGCCAAAGAAGATGAAAGTGCAGTGCTGTAGAGAACTTGTATGTGTTTTGCAAGGCGTTTACGGAAAAAGTACATCATTAAAATTGTGTAGGGAGGAAATCTTCAGTAGGGCATTACCTAAAAGCTGTATCCCTGCACATTAGTAAGTTTCAGTCTCAAGCTACTCAGCATCTTACGCTATGCTCTTGGTTCCAAAAACAGAACAAACAAAATCCTCAGTATGATACCCACCATGAGTGACCTTATCTCTGTCAAGTTTTTGCCATGCAGTAGTGAATCTAGTAAAAGTCAGAATCTTCCAAAAGTGAAATATAATTGCTAGAAGAGTCTGGAATATATAATCATCTGGTAAGCAGGAAGAATTTCTTCTGGATACAAAGCCTCTCCTTGCACTGTAGAAGAGATCCTCTGTTCTTGTGAGATGTTAGGGAAAGTTGAAGTTACCACAGTAGAAATGTGTTCAGCTCTACATTTAGTTCCTACAAAGGAGTCTTTTAAGAAAGTTTGTGCCAGCTTAAGGTAAAGCTATGAAAATATGGTTGCGTGTTAATTGTGCAGAAAAAATATTTCTAACCTTTGAAAATACTACGTTTTGAGTTGGCCCTGGAGATTTTTTTAAACTAAGTAGATATCTCATGCAAACTTCCTCATGGCATTAATTTGGAATATTAAATACAATATAAAATAAAATAAAAAATCAACAGGGGGCCCAGAAGGCTGAACTATCTGTTAGAATAAGGACTCGAGGCTCAGTAAAAGGACAAAATTATTGAAAGTCAATAAAATGAAGACAATTGATGTATAAATTCAATATACAAACTCTTTGTACTAGCAAATACATATATCTCGGCTGGCAGAGTTGCAAAGCTCTGAGCCAGATGCATAGTTTTCTGTTTCTCTCCTACAGTTACAGACATTGAAAATGCTTCAGCTCAGTGTACCCAGGAGTTAGTAGACATAGGCCTTAATTAAAGGCACACATTCGTAACTTAGGATGAATTTTAGGAAAATGTAAAATAGATGGTATAGCTTCCACTGAGGTTCCACTTGTTGGCTATTTTACCTGGAGCATAATATTAACAACATTTTTGGGTGAGGAAAGCTGTTTAGAACCACGCTAAATAAGACCAAAAATAGGCAATAAAAGATATAAAATAAAATAAAATAAAATAAAATAAAATAAAATA
>VYXF01000684.1:144570-156674 GCA_013397295.1 Polioptila caerulea
GTTAGTCTCATATATTTCATATTGCCTGAAAAATAAAACCCATGAAAATGAAAGGAGGTACTTTAGTCTAAGACTGCCTACAGGTAAAAAGGTTTTCTTAAATGTCCTGTGGAAGAGCAGAGAATTTAATAGCTACAGTTCTCTTGCACAATAAGAGATGAGAAAGTTATCTAGCAGAGTCAGGGCATCCAGTCTTTACATGTATAATAAACTGTTTCAGGATGGCCCACTTCCCTGGGCAGACTATTGCAATGCTTGATCATCCGTTCAGTGAAAAACTTTTTCCCTAATATCTGATTTAAATGTCCCCTAGTTCAGCTTGAGGCCATTTTCTCTGGTCCTTAGAGGTTCACCTTAGGAGGATCTTATCAAAGTATATAAATATTTGAAGGGAGGCTGTAAAGAAAACAAGGTCAGGCTCTTCAGAATGGTCTCCACTGTCAGGACTTCTGAACATCAGGAAAACCTGTTTTAATGTCAGGGTAACTGAGCACTGCTACCGTTTGCCCAGAAAGGTTGTGAAGTTTCATCTGCAGAGATATTCAAAAGTCACCTGGATACTCTCCTCAGCAGCTGCCTCAAGGTTTCCTTGAGCAGGGTGGTTAGACCAGGTCACCTCCCAAAGGCCAACTCAAATATTCTGTGATTCTTTGAGTGTAAGATCTGGATAGTTGTGTCTCAGAAGTTCAAAAAGTAAAATTCAAAGAAAAAAATAAATAAAATAAAGTGAAGGGAGAAAAGATTCTCCTCAGACCTATAAGGAAAGAGGATGAAAAGATAAATTGGACCATAGTCTCTGGAGGGAAAGATAAAGATCTGGAATGATGTAAGTATTGCTAACCTACTAAATACATGTTCTGTTCTTATTTCAATAAGGATGATGATGCATGTAACACCACTGGAAATGTAATCTAAAGACAATGAGAAAGAGGAATTAGAAAATCATATGTGAGCTGTGAATAAATTTTTGTCTGCTTGTAATGATTTTATTGAATATCTGAAAAATCTATGTCCTGACTACTTAAAGAACTAACATTAAACAAGACATTAGCAGATCTTGGTAATATGGTAGGAAAAAAACACATTATTCAGATTAAAAATAAAAAAAAGCAGAATGAGACAAGTATAGCCAGTTACTTTATTCTAAGGGTCATGTTTTGGGTTTTTTTTAATTGAGTTTTTATTAGGGGCATCAGTATTATCAGAGACAGAAGGAAACAGACAATATTACAAAATATAAATGGACTCATTGAAGACATATCACATTAGTTATTAAACAGCCCCCTAACAGATTAATTTCCAAGATAAGGTTAATTGAAAATACTTGATATCTAAACAGCATGACACTACTATAAAAAAAAAAAAAATCAAGTTGGAAATCTTCCATCAGTTAATAAAAAATTTATAAAATGGATAAAGAGACAATTTTGGTGTTTATTAAATGCATGTTACTGAAATGAAAGGGAGATTGCAGTTTTTCTTGGGTTCAGTCTTGCAATAAATATTTATTACTTTCCTAATTGGCTGTGTTTTCAAGCACAGGTCCTGAAGTCCATGCAAAACACAAAGTTGGAGAGTTTGACTAGCCCTCTGAAAGAAAAACATTGCGTTGAGTATTGATATCACAGAAATTGTGTTGTAACTTTAAATACAAAAGCTCTCTAAACTAGTATTTGATTTTTTAGAGGACATGACAGATGAAGAGAAAGTGCGATGACAATAATCTGCTGATTTCTCAATAAAGTCTTAGAACTTCAAGAAAAATAAATAAATAAATGTCTGAAAATCTTGGCAATATTTTTGCAGAAGGCAGTGTTTGTCTACCTGTAGTTGCATTCATTTCTGGTCACATGCGGTCAGGAAGCACAAATTTGAACTTGAATAAATGAAGAATAAAAAATGTATTAAACAATATAAGAATAAAAACCTATGACTATATTAGTCTAGTAAGATAAGTGTTGAAAAACATGATTCATCTGAGTGGAAAATACAATGGGAAGAGATCTATTTAAGTGCAGGATCTGTGGACATACATTGCTCATAAACAAATTATTAGCAATTATTCCAAAAGTACTTCTCTCTGCAAAACAACTCAATGACTTGTCAGCTATGACAGTTAGATGCAACAAACTCATTTCTTCCCGTGTCCTTAGATACACTTCCTGTAAATGGTCTTGTTATTATTACTGCTCTTAATAGCCAGTATTTGGGGTTTCTCCTGGCTGCTGAACAGCATTAAGAGATGTTCTAATCCACACCTCTCATAGTTTTTCTCTCTCGTAATTTTTCTTCTCTTTCATTGTACTTACATTGCCAGCTTCTACATTAACAAGAGAAATGACCAATGATTGATTTCACATCACAAATTTTTGCCCTTGGACCATATATTCATGTGACAGTTTACAAGTAGTCTGTGTTGGTTGTATGGCTCCCAGGAATGACAGACACATTCTAAAGAGCCAAGCTCTGGAGAACCTTTCATCTTGAGTACTAATGGTCTGCTGTAGATGTGTCCCAGAAATTACTTTGATTATGATTCCACCAGGAAGGAAATCACTTGGGTGCACCACTGCTGTGCTCCAACACCTACCTAGGTGCAAGGCATATTCACACCTGAAACCTGCCACAGATGCAGCTGTTGAGGATGGAAATGTCAGAGCCTGGCCATAGCTGGAAATTAATGAAGATAGAATGCACTGATGTTATTTAAAGTTATTACAAGCATGTTTGCACACATTTTGTAGATAGGTGGAAGCTTGCTTGACTGGCATTCAGTTTCTAAAAACAGCTTCTGCTGTACCTTGAAAGAAGGCACAAAAGAAGTGATTGGAAAAATAAACTAGACATTATATAGCTGAACATCTTCAGCATAAATTTTAGTAGTTACCATGGTTTAGCCTGACTATCTTGAAAGAATTTTAAAACTCACTATTAGATCTATAAAAGGCTTAGGGTCATGTCAAGAGACTTTAAGTAGATGAGCAATGGCATTTCTGAAAAAGAAAGGTTGTTTTCTTAGCTGAAACTAAAATGATTTTTTTTTTTTTTCATGTTGAGTATAAGGAAATATTAAAGTATTATAAAGTTTTCTGGGAAAAGAAATGAAACCTGTAATAAAGGTATGTATGTTCTATAAAGCTATGGAACATAGATGATATATATAACAATGTATGGTCTGTAAATACTTCTGATTAAATGTGTACTTTATTCATGTCTGTAGTTACTGAGTATCATAAGACATGCAGTGTTGTCTTGTCTGATGTTTCCATCTGCTACTCAGTATTAGTTATGGATTGAAGGGTTTTATTTCCAGGCTTAGAATTTAGTCATCTGTATTTAGTGTGAAGTTTCTATTAGGGAAAATGAAGCCTGGTGATGTTTTATTTAAAAGAAAGAAAAATAATCTCTTTTCTTTCCATTCAAACAATAAAGCCCTGAAAGCCAATGTGTTGAACACAAGTGTAACTTTAAATACATCCACAATCACTGTGAAATTAAATCATTGAGGAAAAACATCTATGTAAGTACTTGGATGAATTGTGGCCACCTTGGTCCTAAAGGGGATGTTGACAATATCTGATCTGCAGATTAAAGGTGCAAAAGTCTTTTCTGTATTACATCAAATGATAACAATTCTCCATCTTTTCCATGCAGAAGGGAAAAACTACAAATTCATTCCTGTCTAGACAGAAGAAATAATGGCTTTTTATCTAAATTGTCTTGGGCCACTGCTGGGACATTCAAGGAAAAGCTCTACTACTAATGAATAAAAAGACAATTTTTTTACAATTAATGAGTCATAGATATTTTAAGCACTGCAATTTGAGGACAGAAAGCTATTAGATTTAGAGAAAGAATGGAAGAAAATAATGAGATCAGAGGGGTGAGCTATTTTGGTACCTGAGAAAGGTTGTTATTCTAATTCAATATTTATCAAGCAGTAGCAACTTTAAAATGAAGAATCTAAAGTAAAGATGCTTGGATCTTGGATACCATCTGGTAAGTTCAGCTGAAGAGAATCAGGCATAAGGAAAGTAATAACATTAGTAACTGAAAATATGTCTGTAAAACACATTTTTTTAATTCAAAATAGGGGGGAAAAAAAACAGATGGTAGAATTTGGAAGGCAAGATTAGAAATTAACATATTAATGGCCAGATCCTGCAGTGACTGGAATAAACATAGCTTTGCCATTGATTTTAATGAGAGTAGAATAAAGTATGTCATCAGAAATGGTGAGAAAAGGTTGTAAACATAATAGACCACATTCTCCAATTGAGGCAGTTTTCTGCTTTGCAAACACAAATTGAACTTCAAGGGGCTAAACATAACCACAGGCCAAGCTCTCTAGTCAGGGGAACAGTACTCTGGAAAGCAGGTAATAAAAGTAGCTTCATTCCTTTGGATTTAAATGATTTCTACATGGGAAAGATGTGACACAAACAGATACCCACTTGTACATAAACTAGGGCAGCACTGTACTTAGATTTTCAGCAAAACTAGGTAGCTCAAATCAAGAAAGGAACTAGCTCCCCTGTAATCCTGTGTTATCTTTACAAAGCTCAGTTTGTTTTTGAACAAGATAGGGTATCTTTCACCAAGATATAATTACTGTTACATTGCAGAATTTCACTGGTTTACACCTGTGTGTGCCACACTCTATTTGGCATTTACGAAGCACTCTCTTCTAGGATATGGAAAGATACCTCCTCTGAAAGTCCCCAGAGGCTTAAGCTTGTATTTAAGCACCTAAAAGGTGTAATTTAACCCACAAAGGGCATGAGGAAGATTTTCTCAGCTATAAACCTTATTCTGTAAAGCAAACACATTACTGGGAGTGGAGCTGCATTTTCATATTGAATTGATCTGTTTTGCCTCTAAGGGTCATTGCACTGTGTAAGCAAAGAGCAAGGGATCAAATGTTAAAGAAAATATGATTGCATAACATAATTTGTTATTTAAAAAAAGAAGTAGCTATATATGTTATTTACTATTTCTTGGCTTTAATTAAAAACAAATAAAAAGGTGAATATAAATGGAATTGGGAATACTGTGCTAATTTATATCATTGTTTAATTTCCTGAAATACAATAATTAAAGTAAACACTAATTACTAAAACTATTTTTCATTGTTAAAGTGCAAAATGTACTTACTTCTCAAGTAGCCTTATGTTTTTACAAGAGCTCTCTCTTGTGGCTATAACTGTTTCTGCATTGTAACAAGTTCAGTATTTTGAGGACCATTTTGAAAAGACATTTTTACCGAAATTTGAGGTAGTAGGAAAAACAATAACAGAACTCTACCTGGCCATGCAGCAGATAGGGATAATATAGCTATAAATCTGGAGAAATAATTCTTATTCACTAAAGCATAGGCTATTGAAAATAGTTTCTTGTATTTTATTCTAATAGGAAGGCTTAAAATAATTGCCAGCCTAGAAAAGATGGCCAAAATTATTGCTGCAAAAGCAAAGATAGGACCATCAAAATAAATGTAACATGTGATCAGAAGTACTGGTCACACAATACTGAAGAATTCTTTAAAAATAGTGAAGGAAAATTACAAAACTCTAATTTCTTCTGCTTCTTTTGTGGAGTGATCTACCTCTGGTTATCCTCTGCGTAGCAAGGATATACTTTTAGCAAGTAAGAGATATTCAGAAAGGATTTTGAGACAAGCTTTTCTGTGATGTTGTTTTTGGTATTGGTCATCTTATGGCAGGTACTCTTTTAAGTGAACTATGCTGGGCACCTGGTCCACACCATCTACTGACTGCATTCATGTCTGACCCCAAAATTTTTACCTGCAACTGCTTCATTCTCATAAAAGGGGGCTTCTGAGAATCCCTTACTGTAGGCTTAGATGTCTGGGCAATCTCCCTTTTCTGCCCAGAATGAAGGGATTTTCTATAATACACCTGCTGATTGGGAGAGAGTACAGAGAAAAACAGCTTTGGGAAATGGTGCCATAAAGGTACTGTGATTGCTATCAAGGATTAGACACTTCATGTTCAATGCAGAATTTGGACATTTGAATAATAGAAGCTAAATCTCTGTTAAAGGGAGAAGTCTGGAGTTTAGTACTAAAGGGATTACACTCACCAATGCTTGGCAAATAGATTAGTTACTCTTTACTAACCTGTTCTCATCAAATGGTGATCAAATGGTGATTAGGCAGGCTATGGGATTTTTGTTTGACATGGCTTTTCTCCTTCTCAGAGGCATGTACTGACATGTAGTTGCAATAACAATAAATGATAAATCCAGCTTTCAATTTTCCTTAGCTCACTCCTATGCTACAAGGTTTCACTGACTCACTTATTAATGTTTAGGAATACTTTGAGATTCTCAGATGGAAGAAGTTATATCAAAAAAGATTATTGTCTCATGAAAGGTATCAGAAGGAATTAAGTTTAAAACATCTGCAAGCCCTTGCATGATTTTTGAATGCTTATAACTTTCCATACAGCTAATAAACGTTTTCCCAAAATAGGTAAAAATTTTACCCTAGAAACCAAAAAAGCTGTTCTTGCAAATTAGTCAAACTTTTTTCAAAGTACACCAGCCTCTCCTTTGTACATCACCAGAAGAACATGATAGATGAAAATCTTCAATCTAAGAAGCTAAATCTATGTCAATAGCTATGTCAGCTTAAACAGAAGTCAGAAACCTTTCTGGGCATGGGGTTAAATTGAATGACCCACATCTATTAATAAATGCTTTTAGCAACAAAAAGAGAGTGGCTACACATAAAATGCCAGCTGACATTAAGACAGAGTAGCTGGAATATTCAACTTTCTAAACCATATCTATGAATTAGTTAGGAGTTTGCTATTTGGCTCAGGTCAAAAATGTTTCTGAGAATGGTCTAAGAGCTTAAAAATACAGACAATTGCATTGCCTGCCTGGTTCTGTTTAAGTTACCAACAGAGTTGCAGTCTACAAAATGATTGTGCATGACATAGATGTAAAAGTTGAGGTCATTCAAGAGTGAAAGGAATTTATGGTGGGATTTAAATATTAAAGCTTTATCAAACTAGCTTGAAAAAAACACGTCATTACATTCCTGGCTTAAAATAATTCCTTTATCAAAGTTGGAGAGCAAAAGACAAATGGACTTAAATCCAACTATTATTGAGTTACCCAATATTAAAAAAATGACATGCAAAACGAGTAAAATTAATGTCACAATTCTCAAAATACAGTCTGATTCAACAATAAATAATAACAAAATGTCAGTTGTTTTATTTGAATAAGTAGTTTGACTAGAACGAGTAGAATGACTTCAGAGGCTAAATTCTTAGGGATTTAACATGTTAAGAAAGCAAAACTGACAAGCTTTAGTCCCAAGGCTAGGTGAACTCAGCATAAAGCCATGGCCTGGTACTACCAGTGGCATGACTGTACTTACTGCACCACAGGATGATGCTCTCAGACTCCACCCTCTGGCCCTGATCTAGCATTCTATTGTACCCCTATGGGGCACCTGCTCTGTGTGGGGAGATCATTCATGGGATGTCCTGACCTCTACAGAAAGGCAACAAATTGATCCAAGCCCCTCTCCTGGCACACACAGCTTTCACTGATATTTCCAAAAGTGTTTCAGATTCAGTTCAGAACTGGACCATAAACCAGGAAATAAGAACTGGGAAAGGGCATTTCCCATGAAGTAAAGGAATTACATACATTTTGAAGCTTGTTTTGGTTGCTGTTAGTAGTGCTTACACTAAGTCAAGGACCTTCCAGTTTCCCACATTCCATCAGTGAACAAATGCACTGGCAGCTGGGAGGAAGCACAGCCAGAACTCCTGACCTGAGCTAGACATGTCCATATATTGACAATACATCTACCAGGACATCACTCCCCATATATAAACTGGAGAGAGTTGGCCAGAAGGGGCTGTTCACTGCTGGGGAATGGCCACAGCATCAGCGAGTCAGGGGAGTCAGAGGATGATGAGCAATTTTATTGTTAATCTCCTGTCTTTCCTGGGTTTTGTTCTTCTCTCCCTTTTTCTTTTTCTCTTTTTCTCTTTTTCTCTTTTTTCCTTTTTTCTTTCTATCGTTGTTGTTGTTATTGTTATTATTATTATTATTATTATTATTATTGTCATTATTATTAATCTGTTCTTATTTCAACCCATGGGTTGTAGCTTTTTGCAGGTCTCTCCCCCATCCAGTGAGGGAGGCAGCAGGAGGGAGCCAGCAGCTGTGTGGTGTTTAGTTGCTGGCTGGGGTTAAATCACAAAAGTCCTTTTTGGAGCAGAAGGTGGGGAATGAAGGGTTGATATAACAACAGATCTGTCAAGAACATGTTAAAATAATTTTTTATAAGCTTATATAAGTTGAATAGCTGCTGGTAATAATATTTATTTGCTATCAGAGTTGAGCTTGTTCTCAGAGCTACATTTAACTTTACTTGCAGTGTGTGTTCCCTGTTGTGCTGTTTATCACCTCTGGGTGCTGGGCTAAGGTTATCATGTTTGAACTTTAACACTGCCTTATGATATGATGGAATTATTGGTCCTGAAACTAATCCAGTGTTTGTATTCAGCATCGCTGTCAGCTCTGTACTTCGGGAGCCACCTATTGGAAATGATTAATAATTACACCTTTTACCTGCTTGGAGAGACAGTCTGAAGAGGAGACATCCTCCCATATCTTCTCCTTCTGCAGGACAATTGCAATAGTGTTTAAGAGTTTTGAAAATTTTGGATATTTTTTGGATGTTGAGGCCAACATGGGAACCATGTTCCATTGCTGGGAACCATGATTGTGGTTCAGGTCTTGTTTATGGTTAAGCAACCCTCTGTGACTACTCCAACCCCTGTGACAAGCACTGCAGCTACACAAAGCCTTTTGTTATTCAAATCCCGGTTGGGGGTATTGCAGCTACTCAGATTCTGGCAATGAGTGATGCAGATGAACCAGAGAACCAATCCATGCCAGTGTCAGTCACCTCTCTCTATAAGCAGAAATGGACATGGAAGTCAGCTTGTTACTTACTAAAGGAGAGCAAATCAGGGTCACTACAAGAATGGGAGAAGAAGCAGAACAAGAGGTGAACACCAAATCTCTGAGTGTGTTATGGGATATGTGAAAAACTTTCAGCATGTTATCACCTGGCTTGTCTGATGCTGTGATAACAGGGGTGACAGCCTGCCATTGGAGTACAGGGAGGTCAAACAAATAGTATCACTTGTTAGGGAAAGAGGCATAAGAGGATAAGGCATTTGGAAAAGGGACACAAGTCCTGAGTCTCTGGAGGCAACTCCTGCCAAGTTTGAAGGAAAGAAATCTCTTTGAAAGAAAATATGATATGCCATGCAGATAAATGGGCCACAATGGAGAGAGGAATTTAGCACCTGAGGGAATTAGCTGTGATAGAGATGATCTATTATTATTATTTAAACAACATGCAGTCACCTGCAGATGAACCATGTGGTGGAAATTTGAACAGAGCACACAACTGTCGTGTGCCAACCCAATGGCATTAATGACCTGGAGAAACAGAGTCATCATCATTTCATGAATTGTGTCACCAACTCTGGAAATACAAATAAGACCTCTATTCTCCCTATAGGCTGGCATCCTGGTTATGGAAAAAAACTGTGAAAAAAGTAGGAAAAACTATCCCAAGGGTTCCAGCAAATTAAATGAGGATATGTCCCACTTCCCACCTGTATGCACTTGCATCTCGGCTATGAACATTAAGCACTTTTTACTCCAGAGAGAGGATATAGAAGGCACACATCATCCAGTCTCCTTTGTGGCCATAGAGACAACATAAGGAGGTGGGATGGAAAAACTACCTCTATCCTAGAAGAATAGGTGTGGGAATCACAGGGGAAAACAATCACAAGTGGGAGTTCTTCCAGGAAAGTTGCTGCTCCAGTCTCCAGCGGGCAGCAACCCAGAGAGTATAGAACTGCTGATCTTACTCCTTTTTCTATGGGAAAGAATTCTAATCTGTTTTTACAAGAGGTAAGTGGAGAATCCTATGATCAGTATTAGAGAGGCCTGGCCTCTAGCCAGATGGAGGAGAGGGACATCTAGATTTGCTGGTATGTGTGGATTTGACGGCCTGGCACATCAGACTCACAGAGATAAAGGGTCCAGTAAGACACTGGTGCACAGTGTACCCTTATGCTTTGAAGCTCTACAGGAACAGGACCCATTTGTATTTCCAGAGTGACAGGAGTATCTCAAAAGTTAAATGTATTGGAAGCTGAAATGACCCAAACTCAAAACGAATGGCAAAAGCATCCCATTGTGATGTGTGTTCCATGCATCCTTGGCATAGAATAATCATCTCAGCAAAGGGTATTTCAAAGGCCCAAAAGTAAACCACTGGGCTTTCAGTATAGTTGCCTTGGAGATAGAGGAAACCCAGAAGCTGTTCTACCTTGCCTAATCTCTCTCCCTTTTGTTGTGGGGTTGCTGACAGGTGCCTATGACTACCAGCACAGGGCANTGTTGTGGGGTTGCTGAAAGCAAAATGACAACAGGTGCCTATGGCTACCAGCACAGGGCACCAGTGTTGCACCAACTGAGACTCAGCTGAAGAGTCAAGGAATGATCAGCAGGACCCACTCACTCTATAAGGGTCCCACATGGACAGTGAAAAGGTGTATAG
The DNA here is from genome assembly GCA_013397295.1 of Polioptila caerulea. Classification (NCBI taxonomy): domain Eukaryota; kingdom Metazoa; phylum Chordata; class Aves; order Passeriformes; family Certhiidae; genus Polioptila; species Polioptila caerulea. The sequence goes on from VYXF01000684.1 coordinate 155,207, forward strand.
CATCTGTCAGTTCAGCTTTTGAACCATTAATCACCTCCCTTCAGGCTTGGCTTGAGCTTGATAATTCATCCAGCTTTCCATTCATATCATAGTATATCTCTCCAGTCCTATTCTGCCAGTATGTCCCCAAAGGCTGTGTGGGATGTTGTCAAACAAGCAATTATTCAATCAATTTTTAAATTTTAAATTTTTTTAATCCTAGAAGTTGTTCTGTTGTTTGCTTTTTCCTTCTTTATTTCAGGTGGATACTTGGGGACTGCATACTTCCCCATGAGAAGTGAGTCATAGAAGACACAGGATACCTCAGACTTTTCTGTGTCATTTTGAGCTATCTTGCCAGCCCTATTCAGCAGAGGACCTAGATTTTCCAAGTACTTCCACTGAATTTCTGACCATGAAACACAGCAAATAAAAATACAGAAATAAATGAAATGTACAGATTGTTGGCACTTCGGGTTTATGAATTTGTGTGGGGGTTTTTTTTCCCTTCATGTGCAAAATAAAGTTTTCTCATTGTCTATCTTCAAAACACTAGATGTTTGTAATTTCATACCTTAAATATTACACCTTTGGTTTTATTTTCAGCAGTAGTCACATAGTGTAATCATAGAACAATAAATAAAGACACAGCAAATCAAACAGTTGTATTGTTAGGCCACAGCTTTTCTTTGCAGAAATGTATTATTTCACTGAAATCTTCTGCTTTAGAAGACATGTAACTACATTTTACTACATAAACTCCTTTTCATATAAAGAACAGTCAAACACAGCAGAATAACTACAAAAAGCGACTCAAACAATAACCCCTCTTAAATGCTTTAGAATATTTGGCATAGAATTTAAAAGCAATATGCCTGATGCAAGACAGTCAAAAGACATAACATCTTTTGTAGTCAAAGGTATCTTTTCCTTGTAATTCTTATGACTTTAAGCCAAGAATGTCAACTCTCTAAACTAACTGTATAATTGTAGCTGAATTTGCACATTGAACTGCAAAAAATGATCTCCCCTTGCTGTGGAAATAGTCCTTAGAATCTGCCAAAAAGGAGAGGTGTGTGAGTTGAAATTCTGTGAATGAAAATTCAGGATTTTTAAAATTATACTTATATAAGCTACCTCTTGGTCTGAGTAGTATATGTCTACAAGGATAAATAATTTATTAGGTCCTAATAATTTTGCAATCTTTATAAGATAAAATTGTCTTTTAAAGGCTGAAAACATCATCAGAAGCTAAATGAAGGGCACACTGTAATAAAAATGTTAAATTAGTAACTCCTCTACTTCTTACATTTTCTTATTTGTTTCCTATCAAATATTCAGTTGATTTAAAAAAATACTTAATCATTGTTTTCTTGATTCTACATAACTTTTTAAACACTCAACCAGCTTATATAGCTTGTCTGTTCACAGAGCAGTTTGTGATGACATATCATCTGACATCCTCTAATATGGAAATATTAATGGCCTT